>VWYI01034251.1:136424-170672 GCA_013399455.1 Anthoscopus minutus
GGAGCCCGGACTGGCTGGTTTGTGGGCAGGGGGGATGTGAGGGGAGGAGGTGGCGGGTCGCGATATGTCACGATAGGTCGCGCCCCCCACCCCAGGCCCCCCTTTCCCCGATCCCAGCCCCGCGCGCGCCGCCCGCGCTCACCGCCAGCGCCGCCGCGCCCCCTTCCGGGCGTAGCCACGCCCACTTCCGGCACGCCCCACCCTGTGGAGACGGGAGGGGGCGTGGTCAGAGCGGCGCGCGGCAAGATGGCGGCGGCCAGGGTTGGGGGAAAGGCGGGAAAACTGGGAGGGCAAAGGGAAGGGAAAGGGGTGAAAGGGGAGAGAAAAGTAGGAGAGCGGAAAAAACAGGTTGAAGTGGGAGGAAAAGGTTAAAAGGGGAAAGAGGGAAAAAAGTGGAGAAGGGAAGAAAGAAAGGGGAAGTGGGGAAGGGAAAAAAGGGGAATAAAAGGGAGGGAAAGGGGCAGAAAAGGGGAGAGAGAGGGAAGGAAAAGGAGGGGAAAGAGTTGAGTTTGTGGGAAAGGTAGGATGGGAGGAAAAGGGAAGAAAAAGAGGAGGAGAGTCTGAGCAGACAAAAGATGATTTTGTGGGGAAAAGGGAGGTCTGGGGGATTTATGGAGTGTGGGCAGCAGGGTTTGGAGGGGTGGAATTTGGAATTGTATCCAGCAGGATTTGGGGAGATCCCTGTGTGCAGGCACACCCAGGCCTGACATCCCTGTGCTTTCTCTATTCCTTCCAGCTCTGCTCCCTGCGTCGGCATCTCCTGTTGCCGCTGATCCCTCAGCGTGGATACCGGGGCGATTCCCCCACGGATTCTGGGAAGGACATACTGGAGATCCCGCTGCCTCCCTGGCAAGAGCGTCCAGATGAGCCACTGGACACCAAGAGAGCCCGGCTGCTGTATGAGAGCAGGAAAAGGGGGATGCTGGAAAACTGCATCCTGCTCAGGTGGGCTTGGCTCTGAGTATTCCACATCCTTTCATTAACAGGGAAGAGTTTATTGAGGTAGTGCAAAAATCCTTGGGATAAGTTGCTCCAAGATCTTGCTAGTCTGGGAATCAATGATGGAGTAGAGCTGGGCGAGCTGTGTGCCAAAATCCTTTGGGAAGGATGTATTTAAATCCTGGGACATGTGTGAATGCAAGGCCAGTTGGATCTTGGGATTGAACGAGAGATTAGAGACATAGAATCATGGAATTCTGGCATGGTTTGGTGGGAAAGGACCTTAAGGGCACCTTTCACTATCCCCAGTTGCTCCAAGCCCTATCCAACCTAGCTTGGACACTTCCAGGGATGGGGCAGCCACAGCTTCTCTGGGAAATCCATTCCAGGGCTTCACCACTCTCTCAGGAAAGAGTCTCTTCCCAATGTCTTATGTGAACCAGTGCATGGAATCCTGGTTTCGGATGGAAGGGACATAAGGATCATCCAGTTTCACCCTCTGCCATGGGCAAGGACGCCTTCCACCAGGCTGGGTTGCTCCAAGCTCTTATCCAGCCTGGATAAGGGGATTCCAGAGGTGGAGATTCCACAGCTTCACTGGGAATGCTGTGCTGGTGTTTTCCTATTCGCTGAGGTGAAGGAGAGCAGGCTGGGGGTCCCTGTTTTCCAGGATCACATCGTCCTGGCTCTCATATTGCAGCTCTTCCTTCATCTCCTGCTCATCACTCATCCTGATCCATCCCTCTCCAGTCTCTTTGCCAAGGAAAACCTGTCGCACATGAGTGAGGAGCAGCTGAACCGCTATGACCGCCTCATCAATGAGCCCAGTAACGACTGGGACATTTATTACTGGGCCACTGGTAGGTGTGGCCACACCCTGGGACACTGAGGTGGCCCATTGGGACACTAGGATGGGCCCCTGGGACACCGGGATGGCACTTTGGGACACCATAGAACTGATTTTTGCCTGTTTTCTCCTCAGAAGCAAAGCCCACACCGGAAGAATTTGACACCGACGTGATGGCTATGCTGAGGGAATTTGCCAAAAACAGGAACAAGGAGCAGAGGCTCCGGCAGCCGGACCTGGAATATCTGTTTGAGCCACCACGCTGAGGGAGGGGACGCCTCTGTCCCCATTCCCTGGAGTAGCACAGGGATGTGGGGCTCCGGACTGGTGTTTTCCACGTTCCCTGTGGTTTTCCTCCTATTACAGCAGCCTTTGGACACTCGAGGAGCACTGAATAAAGCCATGGCTACTGACCCTGCCTGGCTGCCCTAGCCCTCTCCTCTTTGTGACATCAGGGTTGGATCCTCAGGGACATTCCCAGCTGGATTTGGCACATCCCACCTCACTGATATTCTCAATTCCCACCTGTCCCTTTTCCCAGGACCCTCAGGAGGTGACCCCACCCCGGGCGGGGGCTGTAGTGGAGCTGGAGTGGGGCATTCCAGGTGTCCTCCAGCAACAACCTCCCAGGAGGTCTCCGTTGTGGCAGTTACCAGGAGACAAGAGTCGCATTCCACGGGCACATTCCACAGCTTCCGGGCCTGCTGGGAAGGCCCCGCACCTCCAGCCATGGCCTAGGGCCGTACCTCGGGCAGTTCCTGGGGCTAGGGGGCCATTCCCAGAGCCAGGATGCCGTCCCTGCCACAGGACTCGCCCGTGGCGGGACTGGGGACGGGGTTCCCCGTGGTGAGGGGCCCCCCGTCCGAGCTCATGGGCTTCTACGTCACCACCTACGAGGCGGCCTTTGGGAAGAAGTCCACGGGGTCACCCCAGAAGTTCGAGGGGTGGCGTGTTTTGGGGATTGAGCCTGCCAGTGACAGGAGCATGCACCCCCTCCTTGGCATCCACACCGGCTCGGGATACGTCACCAACAACTACTCAGCGCTCTTGTCCCTGATCTCCCCACATGTGGAGCGGTAGGTTCCTGCTCCAGGAGTTTGGGGAGGGGGGACATGTTTTGGGAGCCCTCTGTCACAGCCATTCCCACCATAGGGAGGACACTGACGTGTCCACCACCTCTGAGGACTTCAAGCTCTTCGGGCACCCAGATTTCCAAAGGATCTTGCCCCAGTGTGTGGATGCACTGGAGTGTCAATATCCTGCTGGCTTCTTCTTTTCCCGCCTCCGTTTTGGGGAGCTGACAGCCCCAAAAGCATCCAGGGAATACAGCAGTGGGAGCCACTGTGCCAATCCTACCCAGCCAGGTATGATTTTGGGTCTTGGGAATCCCAGGGAAAGCTCCATTCCAAGGAGATTCTAGGATCGTGGGGATCCCAGGGAAAGCTTTGTCCTTAGGAGGATTTTGGGGTGTTAGGATTCCCAGGAAACTCCAGCTGCAGAAGGGGTTGGGGCCCTGGGGCTTCCAGCTCCAGCTCCATCATCAGTAAGGTCTTGGGATTATTGGTGATCCTAGAGCCACATCCAGCTCTAGGGATTTTGGAGTATCAGTGTTTCTGGAGTCAAGTCAGACCTCAGGAGGATTTGGGACTGTTGGAAACCCCTTGCCAAACACAGCGGGATAGCTGCCTGGTGACACAGGGGCATCCCTGCTCCATCTGCTCCCCCACAGATGTCCCACAGAGGGTGACAGAGCTGTCGGGCTCCACTGGGACCCCCCCGAGGAGTGACATCACCCTGCCAGAGCAGCCTGTGAGCCCCACCCCCCTGTGTCCCCTGTACTCTCCACCCCTCAGGACCCCAGGGGACACTTTTCCTCTCCTACAGATTGACGCTGGTGATGGTCAGATGGATTCCTTACCCACCACATGCTACACTGTAAGCAAAGGGATGGAGTGGCAAACATGGGGGACATTCTGTCCAGTGCTCCCAGTGGGCTCTGAGACAGTGGGAGCTGCTTGGGCATGGGAATGGGCATGAATGTGTCATCCTTGTGTCCCACACAGCCTCAGCCTGCCATGGGCTATCCTGCCCCCTTTGCCCCCCCGGAGCTCCAAGTGGGACCCAGGGGAATCACTACCAGGAAGGTGGGTGCAGCCATCCCTATCCCTGTGGGTCCACTGTCCCTATGCCTTTTCCCAAGGAACCACATCCCCAACCCACTCTATCCCTCAGGAGCCGTTGACATACTGCACTGTCCACAACCAGTACCTGACCGAACTCTCGCCACTGGCCCCCATAGCACCAGGTGAGTTTGGGGAGGATTGCAGCCCCCAGGAAGAGTGGGCACTCCCCTCACCAATTCCTCCTGGATTTTCCAGGCTGGTGGGCACAGACTCCAGTCACCTGGGCGTCAAGATCCATGGAGGGCATCCAGACTCCATGTCCCAGTGGCTTCAGCACCAACAACCGCCCCACCAACCTGTGGCACACCAATGAACCCCTGACGACCTCCCCAGAAAAGTGCTGCTGCATCGCAGGAATCCTATCCTCAGCTTTTACCAAATGACTGGGAGGAATAAAGACCCTGCATGATGCCATTGGATTACCCCCTCATTTTGGGGGTCTCCTGCATCCCAAAGGCTGGCAGCAGGAGGGTTTTGGCTGGTCAGGGGATGTCACCTGGCCAGCTGCCACTGGAGGGCTGTACGAGCCTAGCTTTCCAGCTTTCCGAGCTCGCTTTGCGATGACACAGCTGATTTGCGGTAGGACAATCGAGGCAGGGCTATGGTGGGAAGCCGGAGGATGAGGAGGAGGAAGGACCCCACAAAGTCGGCAGCCATGGCACGTGGGCTGTTTGGAGAGGCTTCATCCATATCTTCCCTGGCCATGGGGAAAGGGATCTGTGTCCCAAGGCAAGGCTCCCTGCAGGGTTTCAAGGGCTGTGAGGAATCACAGAGGGACTCCCCACCAGTTTAAGGACCCCCACGCACAGCTCAGGGAACCTCTCCCCCCAGTTTAGGGATTCCCACCCAGCCCAGGGACCCGACACTTAATTTCAGGCCCCACACCCGGTTCAGGGTGAGGGCGCTGATGCCAGCCTGCTGGAAAAGGGGCTGGGAATGCTGGGGTGCGAGGAGGTCCTGCCTGGTTTGGGGACAGAGCCGGGACCGGTCGGGCGTGGGAACGGCGGGACGCAAGTGCGCTCGGTGGGCGTGGTCTAAACGGGCGCGGGCGGGGCATGAATGGGACGGGGCGTGGCCTCCAGTCAGGTGGCGCTGGCTCCTATTGGCCACCAAGCGTTGCCATGGCCACGGCGTCGCCCCTCCCGCCCTGCCGGGTCCCGGTCCTGTCCCGGTGCCAGTCCTGGTGAACGATGGGCAGCGGCGGCTCCGCGGGGCGCGGGGCCCGGCTGGCGGCGGCCGAGGGTCCCGATGGCGTCGAGCAGCGGCTGGAGGTGCGGGGCCGGCAAGTCCCGGCCGAGCTGTGGGCTCAGCAGGGTCTGCGGAAACTCTACCTGAGCGATGCGGGGCTGCGGGAGGTCCCGGACGAGCTGGCGGAGCTGCAGCACCTGCGGACCCTCGCCCTGGACGGCAACGAGCTGATGGAGGTGCCCGAGGCCGTGTGCGACCTGCCCCACCTGGCGCACCTGTACCTGGGGCGCAACGGGCTGCAGGGGCTGCCGCCCGCCTTCGCCCAGCTCCAGAGCCTGCGCTGCCTCTGGATCGAGGGAAACTTCTTGTCGCACTTCCCCCGCGCACTCCTGCAGCTGCCGGAGCTGCGCAGCCTCCAGCTGGGGGACAACCGGCTGTGCCGGCTGCCCGCGGCGCTGTCCTGCATGGCCAGCCTGCGGGGGCTCTGGCTCTACGGGAACCGCTTCCAGGAGTTCCCGCCCGTGCTGCTGCGTATGGATCACATCCGCGTCCTCGACCTGGATCGCAACCGCATCGCCAGCTTCCCGGACCTTACTGGCCTCACTTCCCTGCGCCTCCTGTCCTACGACCACAATCCCGTCCGGCGGCCGCCCTGTGTCGGGGATGAAGTGCAGCTGGTGGGGGACGGGGCTCAGGAATACATGGAAGCACGGCAGGAGCGGCTGCAGAGCCTGCAGCAACAGGAGGATGAGGAACGGACCGAGGCCACTCCGGTATCCCCCGAGGATGGTCTGGAGGATGGGGAGGGGGAATTTGCAGCCTTGACGGGATCTCCTGAAGAAACGTGAGCTGCTGTCCCCCTGAAAGGGTGCAGAGCCTCCCCCTGCCTCCCAAGGAATTCCCATCCAGGCCTGGGAAAGGAGGAAGTTCACAGCTTCCACAAAGGAAAACCAATGGTCTGAGGATCAGCCTTATCCAATTGGGACAGCAGCGTTGTGTCTTGGATCTGCAGGGCTGATGGATCCCAATGGTTATCCCACCTGAGAGCATCCCACCTACTCCAGAGTGCTTTGGATTGGGATACAGCCCCCTGCCCTTAGGGGTGATCCCACACTGCTGCCCCACGAGAATGGGGACATTTCTGCTCCTCTGCCTCTGAAAATCCTTTACTCCTGTCCCAATGGACAGCACAGGAAAAAGCAATGCTGGTTTCATCCATTCCATGGATCCAGTCATCCTGAAGAGCTCTGAGGTTTGGGAACAAAGGCACAGACCCTGAGAACCCAATCCTGCTGCTGGAGTTGGGCTAACAGAGAGAATTTTCCATCAGGCTCCTCCTGGCCATCAGGTTTGGGAAGGAGCTGATGGAAATTCCACCGGGGTCTAAGCACTGCCTGTCTCCAACCTGGACAGGGTTTTGCCTCTGTGGGAAGAGGAGTCTCATCCCTGGCCCTGTCTGTCCCAAAATGGGCACCAGATCCAGCGCTGACACCTTATCCTTCCTCTCTCCAAGTGCCTCTTCAACAAAACACAGGCAATAAAAAACACAAATCCAAGGAATTTGTTGTGAGAGAACCGTGGCAGGGACCAACCTCAGGGAAAGGTTTATTTGGGATCCCCTAAAACCAAGTGACATATTCTGGTGTGCGACCAGAAGTTCCTCTTATTTTGGACATCTAAGGAATCTCGATTCCTTCCGCCCATCTCCAAGATGAGCTGGTGTGGTGGGAAGCTTGGGGATCCGAGGTCTGGAGCTCGCTGGAGGTTTCAAACCACGCATCCGCTTTTAATGGCCATGGATTTGGGTTAGGGGCTGGGAAGCAGCCAGAGCTCCTGCCACATCCGTTCCATCCCTGGCAGGGCAGATGCTGCCCGCTTTTCCCTCCACTTCCTATTCTGCAGCAGGAACCACAGCTATTTTGGACACGTGGAGCTTCCTCAGCTGCGGGATGAGCAGGAGCTGTCAGTGCCAGCTCCTCCAGGGTAATTTCAGGGATTTGGGGCTTATCAGGATCTTGGAATCACGTTTTCCCAATAGGTATGGGCTGTCAATTCTTTTTCCCACCCAGGTGCCCTTCATTGTAGGGCAGAGCATCCCAGGATCCTGTGACATCCCAGGAACACACTCCTGGAATTCTGGGTGTCTCCCAGCCTTTCATGCCATCGATCCAGGGTGCTGCTGCTTTATCTGGGAAGACACTGCTGCTAATTAGCAAGGAATTAACCATGATCCTGAGGGTGCTGACCCTGGCAGAGACCCTCAGAATTCCAAGCCCCTGCTGTAGGCAAGATCTGATGCCACAAGTTCCATGCAGATCTTTGGCAGCCCACCCATTTGGCAGGAATTGGGATGCAGGTGGCTTTGGGTGCCACCAGCCTGTCACAGTGGCCAGGATCAGATCGAGGAGCTCTGACACCTGGGATGAGGGGGGTGGGTCTTCCCTCTCTGCAGCCTTTTCCCACCATCCAGCTTTTCCCAAAGAGCTGGGTCAGGATCCAGGCACTGGTGATGATGGTGGTGACACCAGGACCAGGTGCCAGGACCAGGAGCTGCCGCAGTCAGTGGGAATCTGACAGATTCCAGTTCCACTCAAGTATTTTGGGGCTGCTGGCACCGATGAGTCCCCACTCCCGGCAGTGCATCATCCATACGTCTGTCCCTATATATATCCCAGCCTCCTCTCCCGGCCCCGCGTGCGACGGTTTGTGGCCTCGCCGCAGCTGGGATCACGCTGCTATTTCCATCTGCTCCCGCTGCCTGCCAGCACAAAGCAATGGGATTGGGAATTGCTGCGGATCCGTGCAACAGGAGCGCCAGGATCGCTACGCTTTCAAAGGTTTGGGAGGATAAAAGGAGCCCGGCGTTGGTGTAAGAGCCCAGGCAGAGCCAGGATCGGTGGCACCGATGACATTGGCAGCTTGGGAATGCCAAAATTCCCAGGTTTGGCTCAGCTGGAGCTGGAGTGGGAGTAGGCAGCAACCACATCCCTTCCACTGGGGTGCAGGTGACAAGGAGACAGCGTTGTCCCCTGCTGCCATCTCCAACACTGCATCCCAGGGCCTGAAGGGTGGGTCCAGAGGGATTTATCCTGTGCAGGGAGGACACGGATGACCCTCCTACTATCCCTGCGTTTTGAGTTTCATTTATTTATTCAAGACCAGCATTCCGTGAATTATTTAACAGCCACCAGAGCCTTTTCAGTGGCACTAGGACACAGGATATGTTTCCCTGCCTCTTCCTTTTGAAGCCACATTCCAGTCCCTATCCAGCACATCCCATGCCATGGAAGTCAGCCCAGACCTGGGCAGGAACTCACCTGGCTCCAAGGAGGCTGCCGAGGCTCTGTTGCTCCTGAAGCCCCCATGGGGATCCCAATCCCAGCAGGATCCCCCCAGTTTTGGGGGAACACTCAGTGATGGATGGGATAATAGTGGGTGGATACTCAGAGTTTGGAGGAATAACGGTGGGAGGAGGATGCTTGGTTCTGTGAGGGGGACACTTGGAGCTGGAAGGGGGATGCTCACTGCCAGGGGGATGCCTACCCAGGTGTGGTGACCCCATTCCCACCCCAGGATCCACCCTCTGAATTCCCCCAATCCCACAGATGACTCACGCTGGCAGTTACTGACTGTCCTTTATTACTGAGAGCAGGGGCTGCCTCCAGAAAACGAGGGGCCCTGCTCCCCAAAAATAGGATTCTTCAAAGGAGACACCCTGACCCATGCGCCCCATCCTTGGCATCACCAGCCGGGCAACCCCCACTCCAGCTGCTCCCCAGCCAGGCTAGGCCAGGCTCTTTATCGGATTTTTTATCTTTTCCTTTTTCTTGTCTTCTTGTCTTTCCTTTTTTTTTTTTTTTTTTTTTTTTTTTTTTTTTTTTTCCTGTTTTTTCTGTATTTTACACACCATTTGGATGTTACCGTCACATGAAGAAGAGAGAACCTGAACAAGATCACAGCTACGAGCTCTAGAGTTAAAAATGAACACACAAACCCCCGGGGAGCCTGACTGAGGACGAGGAATCCAGCCTGGAAAAGTGGGGTGCCTGAAGGGCCACGGGGGGCACCTGGCTTGGCACAACTCTGGCCCTGCCACCCCTTTCCGAGGCATGTAAGTCTCTTATGTTAAAAAAAGAGAGAATATGACAAAAATACAAATGTCCCTAAAAGCGTTGTTATTACTGTAATAGCAGTATTATGACTTCTCTCCAGATTGTCCAAAATCGTCTAAATTGGGGCTGTGGGAGCTGCTGGGAGCCAAGGGTGCCACGGGGGGAGCAGGAAGACTGAGGATGATCTGGCATCTGCCATGGAGAGCCACCACCGACCCCGTTGTCACCCCTGTGGGGCTCCCAGTGGGTCTATCCCTGTTTTGGGGGGTCCCAAAAGAGGACTTTTGCCAGAAGGGGTCTGGCATGTGCATCCCAAGGCTCCATGGGGATGCTGTTGCTGGCACTGATCCTGCCAGGCTGGCTGTCCCAAGGAATGCCACCAGCCCAGGGAATGTCACCTGCCCTCGATGGGGACAACAGCGCTCACTCCACCCTTTATCCCCAGGGGTGGGCACGGGGCTCCCGGAGCAGCCCCGGGGCCAGGATCAGCCGGGCTGGAAGGGCAGCCTGTGGAGCTCCGCATTCCCCTGAGGAGCCCCTTCCAGCCCGGAGTGGGGGGAAGGGCAGGACTGAGGGTCCCCAGGGCGCCTTAGGGACCCCCCGCTCCCGCCGAGACCCAAGACGGAGGTAAAGCATCGAACCCGGCTGAAGGCAGTGCACGAAGGAGCCCGCTTTGGATAAAGAACTGTGTCATGGCTTCCGATCCCAGGAAAAGGGGCTGTCCCCTCCCCTCGGTGTCCCCCGCCCGCCTTGGGAGACCCGAGGGGAGCGCGGCGGGGACGGGGCAGGGCGGGGCAGGGAGGGCTCCGTGGCTCCGCTGGCGGCTCCGAGAGGTTTTATGGAGCTGAAAGGGGAGGAAGGAGGGTCCCTCTTGCACCTGCAGCCTGACGCCCTGAAATGGGGGCGAGGCCGGGGAGGGACCGAGAGGCTCCGGGGCGGGGCTGGAAGCACTCGCAGAAGTCCTGCCCGGTGGTGGGAACAGGGATGGTGGGAACAGGGATGGGGGGACATCGCTTCTGGCACCTCCTCGGCCGGGGTTGGGGGCGGCTCCGCACCCCCCCCATCCCAGGGAGAAGAGAACGCGGGGGCGTCGGGGCGGCTCCGTCCCCGTCGTCCCGCAGGGTCCCCGCGAGCCAGGCCGCCGTCCTGCCGGTCCCTGGCCGGGAGCGCCGCGGGAAGGGGCTAGGAGCTGGGAAGGGGGACCCTGAGCCCGCGTTCCGGGGACGCTCAGGCCTTCAGCTGGTGCCACTGTGCCACCGCCTGCCGCGGGCGGGCAATCATGTCCTTCCAGTGCTTCACCTCGCCCGGACCGCTCTTCCAGGACAGGTAAATCTGCGGGAAACGCATCCCTGGAGCCACCACGGCCTCTCCAAACCCCCGTCCTGCTGCCCAGTGCTGGTGCCTTCACCCCTAAGCTGCTCCAGCCCCGCTTTTCCAGGCTCGGCGCGAAGCCGGGCTATTTTTACCCCTCGATTTTCCATATGGCGCCGCAGAAAAGCGCGTGTGCCAACTCTCGCTGCTGCTGCTGCCACCTCGGGGAGCCGGTGCCACCGCTCCGGCTCCGCAGATCATCGCCAGAGAGCCGGGATGGAGCAGAGCGCGCTGCTAATTATGCGATTAAAAGTGATTAGCGAGCCTCAGGCCATGGCGGGGTTTTAACGGATAGCAGGATATCATGGACACTGCCTGTCCATCCCTGCAATCGGGCTTTTGGATGTGCCCGCACCGGGGACACCGCCACCTCCGCCCCTGCCCGGCAGCCCACGGCGCTGATCCGGGGATTTATTAAATGGATTTATCCCAACTGCTGTGCTTTCCTGATCCCAGTGCGGCGTTTGGGGATCACGGGTGGAGATTATGGCGCTCATTTGTCATCGTTGTGCTAACGAGAAACTGGGTGATTTAATGGATAACTCCGCCACTCCCGTCCCCGGGAGTATCCCGAGGGGTGGGATCCATCCCGGTGTGGCTCCCCATGCCCCATCCCTGCTTTTGTGGGAGAACTCCAGCCCTCTGTGGATATGACACCCAGCACGAGGGGTCCCCACCGCACTCCACACTGGAGATGGCACCAGGTGCCGGCAGCCCTGGGCCTGGCTGTCCCCGATTCCCACCTGGGAGTCCCTTGGGCGTGTCACCCACCTTGCCGATGACGTCATTGCGGCTCAGCCTGTCCTTGTCCATGACGGTGATGACGATGGTGGTCTCGCGCAGCCGCTCCGTGGGGATGTCGAAGGCAAAGGACTCGTTGAAGACGGGGTTCAGGCACCTCTTCATCACCACCGTCTTTTTCTTCTCCACTCGCTTGTCCTTGTACATCAGCCACACCTTCACGTAGGGATCTGGCGGGAGAGGAGCCGCTTTCAGCCCCGGATGGCAGCCAGGGAATGCCAGCCGGGATCAGGGGCAGCCGGTGCCGTACCTGAGGTGCCCCCGATGTCCATGGCTTTGAGGTTCCGTGCCTTGATGATGTTCACCACAATGGAATTGGCCGAGGGATTGTAGCACAGTGACAGCAGCAGCTCCCCACGGCTTCCCTGCAGGTCAAAAGCATTCCATGGGGACACCCACACCCCCCAGAGCTCCTCTGGGAGCGGGGTGCTGGCATGGGACCCCCAGTGGAGCAGCCCAAGGATGGGGTTTGGGAAAGCATGGAAAATCAGGGCAGGAGGAAACGGGGCCACACCCTGTGGGACATTTTCTGGTCTTGCTGGAGGCAGGAGGAGAAAGCTTTCATTTTAGGTCTACCTGAAACAGTCTGGTTTGACCCAAAATGAGACTCTGGGCTACTTAATATAAAATTTGAGAAGAGAAAAATCTGTCAGATGTTGAAACAAAAAAAGTCCCACTTGGGATGGGGGTAGTCCTGTTGGGACACTGCAGGGACAGGGGGTCACCTCTCCAGGGGGATGTGAGGGGTCCAGGGCCTTACACTGCCATCACTGCAGGGCTTTAGGTCCTTCCAGAAGGTCTGCATCTGGGTCAGGTCCACTTTGTTGAGTGGGATGGACACCTCTCCAATGGGATCATTGCGGCTGAAGCGGTCGTAGTCCAGGACCTGGAGGTACAGCACCCGCTGTACCACCTTCTCATAGGGGAACCCTGTGCCGGAGATGGAAAAGCCAGAGGGGGTGAGGAGCAGTTCCAGGACTGCTCCACCCTTCCTGTCCTTGTGGTAAGACCCTGGCACCAGGCAGAGGACATGGAGCAGCTTATGGCACAAGGAGCTGCTGCCACATTAATTCCCACATCTGTGCCCACCCATGGAGCCTTCCAAACCTTCCCCCACATACCCTTTATGGGATGTACATCCAGCCTGGCCTTGGTGGCTTGGCCAGCCCTTTGCATCGCCAACAGCCACCACACTGGTGGCTTGAGCTGAGCTGAACCCCAGGAGTGTCCCATGAGGCTCCGCTCCCACCCTGATCCCCTCCAGTCCATCCCAATCCATACCTTCAAAGAGGAAGGTCTCGTTCCAGTGTGGATTAAGATTCTTCCTCTTGACCTTGGTCTCCAGCTTGTGCTTCTTGTCTGGGAGCAGGTAGATCTTGACGAAAGGGTCACTGGTGCCACTGAAGTCCTTGGCCGGCAGCTCCTGTGCCTTCATGATCTTCACGGTCAGGGTGGACTCCTGGAAGTTGTAGCCGACGCTGAACTGGATGCGGCCCAGGTTCTCTCGGCTGATGCCTTCATGGCCCTCGTCATCCTCAGAGCCTGGGGAGAGCTGCAGAAGGAGGGAAAACGAGGGGGTTGAGCGCAGCACCAGGGACTGTTGGGGACCCAACCCCTGTCCCCCTGACCCTAGCCCTGCCAGCTGTCAGGGGAAATCAGCCTCTCCCCAGCTTCCTGCTGCCCCCGCCGCTTCTGACGCCTCCTGGCCTGGCGCCATGCGTCCCGCAGAATGGGAGCTCCAATTAGCCAAATTCCTCCTGACAGCGCATCCCTCACATGTCCGGCACCACTCGCTCCCTCGTGCCAGCCTGGGGGACATGTCCATGGCGCGTCAGCTCTGCCGACGGAGACTTGGCACAGTGTGCAGGGACGTGCCAGAGTGCTTGTGGATGGCGCAGGAAAGAGTTGGGAGGGTTGGATACCGACCGTGGAGACCCCCAAACCACGCACACCCCACCCACCCACCATGAGCATCTCGCTGGTCAGGGAGTTGACCAGGTCGGAGACGGAGGAGTGTGGCTCCGTCTTGCGGTCAGACTCATCGTGCAGCGGCTGCCCTGGTGCTGGTGCCGCGTTCCCAGCCTTCCCACTGGCCGGCAACCTGTGGGAAGAGAGGCCTTGGAAGAGAGGGGCCAGGAGCTGAGGGCGAGACAGCGAAGGCCTTCCCGGGCACCCTCTCCCAGCGGATACTGAGCCTGGGCTGTGCCAGTGCCCGATGGACGCAGCCGGGAGACGCCATGCCTGCAGGCCACCAGCATCCTGGCCCTAGTCTTGGAGCCAGCTGGTGGCCTGGCACCTTTAGGGCATGGCAGCAGGTCCCCCAGGCCATGTCCCATGGCGATGGCAGGGACAGCACAGTTACCACATCACCCACGGCTCTGGCTGCTCCTCACCCCCTTATCCTGGTGGACGCCAGGCACCCACAGGTGCTCCACGTGGGTTCGCTGCCCCCTGCCCCACTTTCCTGTGGCTGAGACAACCCTGGGATCACTGTCCTGGCTGTCCCCACACACAGTGGCTCCCGAGCATGGTGCCGGGCAGGGTGGGTAGCCAGCAGCGGCAGGAGGCAGACGGGTAGAGAAGCGATGGAGACGGGCGGGAATGTGCCGAGGCCACTCTGCCACGAGGCACAGGGACAACAGGACACAGGCACGTGGTGGAGGGGACAGGCAGCCTGGGATGCTCCCACGCCCCTGCCACAGCTCCTGTCTGAACTGGGACACGGTTACAAACCACCAGACGGACCGAGAGGCGCAGGGACACACGGGAAGCCACAACATGCCACAGACACGCGCCACCACGCCAAGCACACGCAGACACACAGGGAGGGGACATGGTGGGGCGATGGGGACACCCACACGCACACACGGGATGGCACCCAGGAAGGACTGGAGAAGCCGTGGCAGCTGGGGAGGCAAAATTAAGTTAAAACCAGGGAAAATGAAGGCGGAGGAGCCAGCGGCGGTGCCGCGGAGCGAGGAGGCGCCGGTGGAGTCAGGAATGCCGGCGGAGGTCACGGATAGCGGGAGAGAGAGCGGGAGAGAGCAAAAGAAAGGAGGAGCAGCGTCGTCCAACGCCGGCCTGCCAGGAGGGAATGGGAGAGAGGAGCGGGGCGGATGGACGGACAGACGGAGTCGCCGGGACAGGAGACACGCCGAGGCACCGGGCTGGAGCCGCCGGGGACAGACTGGAAGGAAGAAGCTGCGTAACACGGATGGAGGAGATGTTTTGAGGAAGAAGAGCGGATGGTCGGCAGCGTCGGTGGGTGGGAGAGAGCCGAGGTTGCTGGACCGCGTCCCCTCTGTCGGCCGATCCCGCCACGTCCTGCGGAGCACAGGGAACGAGGAGAGGGAGGGATGGAGGTGGGGAATGCCATGCATGTGCTGGGATGGGGTTTCGAAGCAGGGAGCTGCGACAAGCGGGGAGCGGGGTCTTGCGGCACAGCCACCCACCCCGCCGTATCCCCCGTCCCCTCAGCACGGGGCAGGCGACGGCCGGCACGGGCTACCGGTGCTCCCGGCGGGGACCGGCTGCGCAGCGCGACGCCGGGGAGGGAAGTGCTAAAAGATGGATCGAAACCAAGCGGAGCAGGGTAAAAATAGCCGGCGAGCGAGAACGGTGCCAGTTCATCCGCACGCCGAGCACACGGGGAGGCAGCGCCCGCCGGCTTCACACCTCCTCCCCGCTCCGGAGGGGATGAACACCCGCTCCCGGCGGCGCACGGACCTCTGCCAGCCAGCGCCAGTGGCCGCGGCCGGTCGCCGGTGCCGGGACTGGATGCGCTGCCGAGCCTGCGGCACGCCGGGAATGCGAGGAGCAGCCGGAGGCGAGGGGCTGTGCCGTGCTGGAGGAGAACGGGGGGTACGGCGTCCCCCTCGGCCTGTGGCACTCGCTCTGGACCCCTGCCACCGCAGGGTCCGGTGTCCCCGGATCCCTAGGGGAGCTGCCCATCCCGCCCGGATGGAGGTGGCAGCAGCGTGTCAGGATAGGATGCGGCTCAGCCCATGCGGCATCACTTGGGGGGGCGTATCCCCCGTGCGTGTCCCTGAGCGTGTCCCCCCGCCGCCACCCACCCCCTCCCGCATGCAGCCAGGGCCGGGAAGGGCAGGAGGGGGAGGAAGGAGGGAGGAGGGAGGAGGTAGGGATGGGGGTGCTCTCGGTGCCGCTGCTCCGGAGGCAGAACCGCGGGTGCCGGTGTCGGGGAGAGCTCAGACGTCCCGGGGCCCGCTTGGCCACCCTGTGCCGCTCCAACCTTCGCGCTCCACGAGGCCAGCCTCCTCCTCCTCCTCCTCCTCCACCCTGGGTGAGGCCCTCGTCTCCTCCTCCTGCGGGACTGGCCTCGTCCTCGCTCATACCTCTTGTCCCCCTGAGCGTTCGCCTGGTTCGGCTGCGTCCCAGCGGGTTGCAGGTCGGGAATATTGGCAAAGTCATCTTGCTCTGAGAGTCCCAAAACCAGGGATAACACCACCATCCGGCCTTCCCTGCCCGGGCGGCCCCGCCGGCAGCGGGAGAGAGAGAGAAAGAGAGAGGAGAACACAGCGTCAGGCAGGGAACCGACAGGAGCCGGCGGCGTCCCGCGGACCCCCGGCTGCGAGGGGACTCCGGCTCTCCCCGCCGGCTCCTGCGAGGTGACGATGGCCGGGATTGGGCGCACAGGGCTGTAGGGAGAAAGGCGCCGGCTCCGGGGAGCCAAGAACGAGTGGATACCCATGCTGTCCCTCTCCTCCACCTATCGGGGCAGGGAGAATACCAAAATCCTGATGAAGGGGGAAAAGATGCCTGAAGGGGCTGGGAATGAGGGAGAGTATGACAGGAGTGAGGTGCCAGCATCACTCCATGGAGGAAGGGATTGCCAGTGCCACGGCCAAGGCTCTTTGCCCTCTCCGGTCCTCGCCCGGGTTTGCAACCGCCTTTATGCCGCGGCGCCGGGGAGGGTGAACAGGATGATGAGCGAAAGAAAAATCGATGGATCGGGAAAGAGGCGGCGGGAAATGACAGCGGCTCCTCCGCTGGGAAGCAGCGCTGACTCGGCATGTCTGGGCTCTGCGGCTGCTCCCTCTCCACCAAGTCAGGCTGGAACCAGCACCGGCGCTGGGTAAACAGGGAGAACGTGACCCTCGGGATGGCTGGTGAGCCGCAGCTCCACGTCGGGAAGCCGGGAAATGGAGCTGCGAGGAACCTGGGGCGGGGGGTAGATTGGAGGGGATCGTGGGTAGCACACCCCAAGGTTCCTGGAGGAAGGTTCAACCCTCTCACCAGAGGGGGAAGGG
Source organism: Anthoscopus minutus (assembly GCA_013399455.1). NCBI lineage: Eukaryota > Metazoa > Chordata > Aves > Passeriformes > Paridae > Anthoscopus > Anthoscopus minutus. The sequence continues at coordinate 153,136 of VWYI01034251.1, forward strand.
GTGGGATGGGCACCCAAATTTGTGTCTCTCATCTAATCCTGATGCAGGAAGTGCTGTGTCAACCCATGGAAGGGCAGGGTCAGTCCTGTATTCCCCTCCAAGTGCCACCAGCCTGCAGAAAGCAAAGCTGGAACCTCAGCATTCCTTTTTCCAGGGTGCCAGGGTGCAAGCAGCTGCCAGGGAGGATGGAGAATCCAAGGGAAGATGGAGCCGGGGGGGCCCAGCTCTGCAGAGGAGGGACAATGTCATGTGCTGAGATGCGTGGCGACAACACGGGACTCGGATTAGTCCCCGGGGTTTGATGCTGGAAATACAGCGCCGATGGAGGAGATGGGGTTAAGGTGGATTAAAGATCCCTCCTCCGGCTGGGAATGATATCGGGGCCCAATTCACGGTCACCCTGGCACGGGAGACTCCGCCACCTGCACCGTGACACTTAAGACAACATTACTCCCTGGGGACATTGCTGGCGACCATCGCTGGGGATGGAAGGGGACGTCCAGGGACGTGGCAAAGCACACTGGGGAAGTGCATGAGCCCCTTCCCTAAGCCCCCCGCGTGAGCTAGGGGGACATGGACCTTCCCACAGGCCATGGGCAGTGTGTCCCCAAGGGGGTGACAGCTGAGTGGCCGCGCCGGAGCAAGTAAAGGAGCAGAGAGAGGGATGGAGAGAGGGATGAGCAGAGGGATAGAGCAGAGCAGAGAAGGATGGAGAGGGAATGAAGAGAGTAAAGGAGCAGAGAGATAGAGCACATGAGCGGGTGATGGAGCAGAGAGAGCAAAGGAGGGGAAAGGATGGAGAGAGGAATGGAGGGGGATGGAGAGGAGAATGCAGAGGTCAGTGATGGCAAACGCACACTTACAGGAAGGACTTCATGTCCAAGCCGCGGTTGCGGATTTGCCCCACCACGTGGTCCCAGCTGCCGGGGTTGGAGCGGCTCCTGCCCCCGGCCATCCGTTGCTTGGAGCCGGCGGCGGTGCCCTGGCGCGCTGGGCCGCCGCGGGAGCCCCGGGAGTTGGCGGCGGCGGCGGCGGAGGAGCCGCTGTGGGCCTGGAGGTGGCCCAGGCTCTGGCTGGTGGTGGGCTGGCTGTGGTTGGCGCGCTGGTGCTGGCTCAGGGGCTGCTGCAGACTTTGCTGGCGCACGAGCGTGCGGGGCCTCTGGAATTTGGGATCGCCTGCTGAGGTGGGGATATACTCAAGGGTAGTGGCTGTGGACAAGGTGGAGTCCTCGAAACTTAGGGAGAGGAAGGGCAGAGGAGAGGAGAGAAAGGAGAAGAAGGTGAAGGGACAAAATTGGAGGAAGGAAAAGAAGAGAGTTAGAGAGAAGATGCCCCAGCGCAGGGAGCGCTCCGGCGAGAGCCAGCGGGGGCAGTGCCCGGATCCTCCGCCTCTCGCCCGCAGCTCAGCCCTGCCGGCGGCACGGGGGGCTCGGGCCGCCACCATCCTGCCTCCCGGGAGGCTCGCCGGGGCCAGATGCCCACCCGCTCCCGCGGCCGCCGCTCCGCCTGCGCCTTCCCAGCACGCCGGCCGACCTGCTCTGCGGGATAATTAGGCTGCTGCGTGGAGGCAAATCCCGTGGCGCCCGCTCACGTGCTGCCAGCCAGCCCATCCCAGCATCCCAGTCCCTCCCAGTCCAGCCCAGCACCCAGCAGCGACGCCGCGGGGGCTCGGTGTCCTGTCCTCTCCGTTCTGGACACTGCGGGAGGGGAGGGACCCGCAGCGCCGCGGCGGAGGCCGAACCCCCGTGGTGGCGACATTCCAGCGAGGCGTCCCCAGGGCCAAGCCAGGCTCCAGCCGAGATGGGAGATCATGGGATTGGGGTATACGGACGCAGCTCTGGCGGGACACTGAGAGCGGAGCAGCCCGGCCCAGGGCGGGCGGGCTTCGTGTGGGCAGCGGAGTGAGAGCAGGGGGATGCCCCAAGGAAGCGGCGCTGGTCATGCAGCACATGCGTGGCACAGCCCATGCAGCCGCGCCTGATTGCCCATGGGAAGCTCGTGGCCATTAGATCAGGGGAGGAAATTCCTCCCGGGACCACCGCCTGGCACCGAGGAGTGGCCTTGAGCAGCAGCCACCGATTTTGTCCCCGTCCCGGCGCTGCCGGCTGGGACCGCGGGGTGAAGCTGTGCCATCATGCAGTGCCAACAGCGAGGACAGAGAAGTAGCGGGGAGGGATAGGCAGCTCCAAAAACCAAAACAAATTAAAAAAAATAGAGAAAAGAAAAAGACGTGAAGAAAGATCGAAGAAAGAGAGAGAGGAGGGAAGGGAGTGGAGAGGAGCGGAGAGCTAGGACGGACGGGCCGGGGCCGAAGGCACTGCCCGGACGCTGCTGCTCCCCCCCCTGCGCCGACGCCGACCTCCTTTCGTTTTCCTATCGAATCCTAAATTAGTTCAATTTACAACCTCTCAGTCACAGGAAACTAAATCTGGCTCCTATCGGCCCCGCGCCAGCTGGAGGCGCGAGCTCCTGCAGCGCCGTGCCAGGCGGCACCGCGCCCTGCCCGTGCCCGGATGGATCCGCTGGCACCGGCGCAGACAGACCCTCGGCCTGGACCCCCGGGACGCCCCCAATCCCGGCGGCGCTGCGCCAAGGGGCTGCTGGAAAACAGGATGCCCTTAACTCTGCCCTTGCTGCCTGCGCCAGCCCATCCTTCTGCCCGGATTCCCAGAGGGGGGACGGCTGAAGGCTGAGCCGCTCCCGCTTTTCCTCGCCTCTCTCTCCTGCTTCCCAGTGCCCAGCTGGAGGGCAGCAGCCTCACGCCGAATGGGCGGTGTCACCGAACTCTCCCGGAGCGCCGGCGATACTGCCGAGACCCCTCGGTTGCCACATCCCAGCGCGGAGAACCGGAGCAGAGACCGGGAACGCCAGACGGAGCTCACAGCCGGCACACCCCCGTCACCCTCCGCCAGAGCCACGGCGCTGCCAGCAGTGAAAGGTCTCGCCGAGACCCCCACCCCGGCCTGGAGCCCCGCAGAGCCTGCCAGAGGTCGGATTTTCCCTAAATCTGATCAGCCTCGGACTTTCTCCATCTTTTCTCGGCGTCAGGTGCTGGTGCTGGCGCCGGGTCCGGTGTCTGTGCCGGGGTTAAAGGGACCGCAAGGAGGGAAAATGCCACACACTGTCCCTGATTGTCCCTGAGGGATGGGAGCATGGGACAGCACCTCCTGCCTTTGGGACACCACCGAGGTAGCGCTGCCTGCCCTGAGAAGCCGAGATGGGAACGCTGAGCCGCTTCCCACCTGGATTGGGCAGGGCCACCCTCAGCGCTGGAAATACGCTGGGGACAGCACCCAAAGGTGCTGCTCCTGACCGGCTGCCTCCTCTGCTGCCCCTGAGCCAAAACACCGCTGGGAGAACCGGAAATGCCTCCTCTCCCTCAGCACGGTGGTCCTGGGGACCTGTTGGCGGCCCCGGGGACCAGTCAGTGGCCCCCAACCAAGCGCATCCGCAGCAGGGAGCGGGCGCCCGGGCCCGCTGGCCGTGGCCGTGCCGTGCTCACTCACTTGGACAGGCTGAGCTTCCCTGCGGCCAAGTGGCTCTGCACCGTGTGCCAGCGGCCCCGCGCCGCCTTTCCCGCTCCGGGCTCGCTGTGGGCGGACACGCTGCTCCTCATGCCATCCTCGCCGAGCCGCTGCTTGTCCCCGGGCCGGCCGTCACGGTCCCCGGACAGCCCGGCGGCGGCCGACGCCGTCAGCTTGGCCCCTGATAACAGAGAGCCACTGGGCCGGGCCGGCGGCCAGACCCCCCCAGACAGACACGAAGGGAGCCGGACGGACACACGGACGAACGTGGAAAACGTGGGGAGCCGTCAGGGATTGAGGGGAGGGCGACAGAGCCGGAGGGGGCAGACGGACAAGAGACGGACAGACAGACAGAGAGAGAAAGAGAGACATCAGCACTGAAAAAAAAAGGGGTCCTGGCCACAGGGTGAGCGGGGGCCTCGGCAAAACATCCAAGAGAAAGGGCGGAGGAGAGAGAGGGGTCGGGAAGGGGGGTCCCGCTCGCCGGCAGCCCAGCCCCGGGGGGACCCGTCCCCGCGTCGAGGGGGTGCCCACAACGCGCAACCCCGTCCTGGAGGGAGGTTCCGGCCAGCCCTGGGAATGCGGGAAGGAGGGGTTGCTCGTCTCCATGGGACGGCCCATGGGGTGGCGTGCGGGGAGCCCGGGAGCAGGAGGAGGAGGTGAAGGAGACGGGAAAGAGGAGGCAGAGGAAGGCGAGTGGGTGCTGCCCATATACTCACTACGCGGAGCAAACCCGGTAAAGAGAGACTCACTTGAGGGAAAGGCGCGGATCACCATACGGAGCGTAAGGAGAAATGTTTAGGATAAACTCCTTGGGAGGGTAGGAGCTCCATTTCTGCTGCACTGTGTTGTCATTGTTATTCCAAAAGTCTCTGTCTAGATCGCTACAGCGGCCGGATTCCGGGGGAGAAAGAAAAGGGAAATACAAGAGAGAGAAGCTGAATTCCTGCGAGAGAGAAGGAAAAGCAGCCCTCCGCCCCCGGAGTGCCAGGATCCTGCAGAGAGAGACGGGAAGCCCACCCCTCAAACACTGACACACACACACACTCACACACACGGACACGGACAGAAGGATGGATGGATGGATGGATGGATGGATGGATGGGTGGGTGAATGGGAAGAGCTGTGGAGAGACAGGAGACGGCGGCTACACCGGCTGGGAAGGAGAGAAGGATGTGGAGGATTAGGAAAGTGTCGGCGAGTGTGGTGGTTGCACGGCATTCCCAAATGTGTGTCCATGCGCCCTCAGCACGTGTGTCCATGTGTCCTCGCCTGCTCAGCAGCCGAGTCCTGGAAGTGCTTGGTTAACCGTGACACTGCTGCGTGTTGGAGACCCTTACGGATCCCTTCCCGTGCAGATCCCTTCCTGCAGAACCGGCCTGCTGCCAGCGCAGAACCTGGACCTCCTGGCTCTGGGAAGCCACCGGAGCTATGTGCCAGGGGCTGGGGGGCTCAGCAGCTCCCTGCTGGCGCTGGGAGACTGGAAAAACCTCCAAAGCCCACCTGCAGCCCCGGTTGATCCCGGCTGCATGATGTGCTGGAGTTTGGGAAAGCTGCCTGTGCCATGACATTGGGTGTGATGTGCCTTCCCCTCTGTTCCCAGCTCATCCTGCTTGTCTAGGAGCTGGCTGGACAGGTGCCCCTGCATCCTGATAACACCCAGTCCAGCCACGGGAGGAAGCTTTCCATAAGCTTATATTCCAGGCAGGAGCTTTTTCCCTCCTGGTGCTTCAGCTCCCTCCTCCCTGGAGGCCTGCAGAGGGTGTGGAGAGGCAGTGCTGGATCTGGGATGCCCAGGAGAATCTCCTCAGCTTCCAGCCTCCACTTCACTCCCTATGCTGTGGGATGCCCCAGCTCTGCTCTGCTTCCTTCATGGAATGCCTGTGGGATGCAGAGCCACTCCAGCTCTGCAGAGCATGGCTGGGAATCCACACACCTAGGCCAAGTGCATCCCTAGGGACACCCACGCCAATGTTCCTGTGACTCCATCATGCCCACACCTCAGTGGGATACACAGGGATGCTGGAGACACCCACCAGCTCTCCCAGTCTCCCGGAGCCTCTCTCCCACTGGGAGAAGGAATGGCCACCTCTGTCCTTCCTCTCTCCCCCATCCTGGCACCTACTTGATGGTTTTCTTTTCGCTGCGGCCTCGGCTGGAATCTGGAGTTCCCACAGTCTCCAGGGAAGTCTTGTAACGCTTTCCCTGTGGAAAAGAGAGGAGAGAGGGGTCAGGGGGTGGCAGACCTCTCTCTCTCGGGCAGATACACCCGGAGTATCCCAGTAGAAAATGGGAGCTGCGAACACTTAGAGAGTTTGACCTGGGTTTTTTTCCATTTCCCTTCTGGTCTCCAGGCTCCATCCTACCCTTCTAGGCAGGAAAATTCCCAAAAGTTCTATCCCTTGGTCCTTGGGGGCTCATGCCCTGCATGACCCCAAGGACAACATGGCCACAGCCACCAGCATCCCATTCCATGGCCTCACTGGGAAGAAGTGGATAATTTTAGGCCTAATTTGGCTCGAATTAATCGAGTTCACCTTTCCCAGTGCCAGGGAAGTGCTGCCATAGGATAATGAAGCTAGAGCTGGCTCCAAACTGGGGCTGGTAATCAGGGCACTCCGGCAGGTTCCGAGCGCTGCTCTGAGCCAGGGTGGGCTGGAGGCAATTAATGCCAATTGTCCAACAATTGGGAGCGAGGATGCTCCATGCAGTGTCAGGCTGATGAGGTGGGATGGGAGCAGCTGCTGGAGCAGGATGGGGTGGAGAACCAGCCCTTGCCATCCCACTGGTCCTGGATCTCAGGAGCCAGGCCTGCATCCAGCCTGCCCATGAAATGGGAATGTTTCTCCTTTCTCCTTCCTCCTAGCCTCTTCATATCCACATGGAGCCATCAATTTGGATTGCTGGGACACCTGGACCCTCAGCACGGTGTTCTTGGGCAGCCATGGGCTAATCTTGCCAGGAGCTGCAGGGAAACACACCTGGACCTCCTTGGATTCACAGTGGCTAATCCTGCCAGGAACTGCCGAGATGTTGGATATCCTTGAATGCCCAAGAGCTAATGCTGCCAGGAGCTGTAGGGGAACATCTGGACCTTCTTGGGTGCCCAGGGGCTAATCCTGCTGGGAGGCATGGTGATGCCTGACCTTGCTGGATGCTCACAGGCCATCCCAGACGGAATCATCCCCCAACCCTGTGCTCACCCATGTCCCTGGCTGTGGCGGCTCGGAGCTCATGAGGACACAGCAGTGGTGGCCGCGTGGGCGTGGCCTGGAGCTGGCCTGCCGGGCTTGGCCATCATTCCCACACAGCCGCTCCAGCTCCGGGTGCTGTCGTGGGCCAGTTGGGATGCGCCTTCCCGGCCAATTTACACTTGTTTGTTCCTCTGCCAGCTCCAGCCTCCTTCTTTCCAGTGCTTTTTCCTCTGCCAGCTCTCTCTCCCCATCCCCTGGATGGCAATTGGAAGGGCCCTTTCCACCCACCATCCTCCCACTGCCTCACAGCCATGTGGACCCCTTCTCCCATTCCCAAGGGAATGCTACCTTCCCATGGCTCAGGGTGGGCATCTCCCTGGCGGGAAGCACTGCTGCCATCGCAGCACTTGACCCAGATTCGATTCCGATGGCGAAGGAAATGTGGCTGAGCATGTCCTGCTCCCAGGAGAGATACAGCAGGAGGAGCAAGAATGCGAGGTGGGAGGGAGCACTGTCCCAAGCCCCCGGAGGGAATTGGGGAGGGAAGCAGGGATGCACAGCGGGCGGCAGGAATGGCTCACGGCACCAGTGCTGCCAGGGAAGGGCTGGCTGCTTTCCCACGGGGCTTTTCCAGGCAGGAGCGTGCCCAGCAGGACAGGGGCCAGCTCATTCCGTCTCGTCACCAATATATATCCATATATTTGGAAACTTCCCTTTGTGCCACACAAACAGTTTCGCCCAAACATTTCATTAGCGCATCCGGAAAAGCCCAAATAAAAGCTGCAACCGGCAGCTCCAGGGAGCTGCCTCCATTTGGCTGCTGCCCTGGAAGCAGGAATTGCCCCCTGGCCGGCAGCACAGGGGGCATGCCGGGGTGCTGGGAAGGTGGGAAGGAAGCTGGACGCTCACCATTTTCCGCTGGCACCACTGGCAGATCCCGCAGAGGACGATGGTAACGCTAAGGCTGACGGTGATGATGGCTGAGACCAGGAGGACGTCGCGGGAGGGGGTCCCTGGGGGGAGCAGAGCACAAAAAGGGGGTCAGACCTAAATCCTGGGGTGTTCCTGGTGTGAGCAGGAGTACAGGGAGAGAAAACACAGGAAATGTAGTCCAGCAGGCTCCAACCCCGTTGTTCAGTGTCCTGTCACGATAGCTACTGCCTTGGCTTCTGGGCTCCCAGCGAGTGTGTCCTGGGGGGAATCTGGCCCCGAGCGCTTCCTGGGAGCTCAGGTTGGAGCTTTAATCCCTGCACTCTGGGAGCACTGGCACGGCCGGCAAAGGCCGCGGCTGCTGCTTTGTGAGCCAATCCCACATGGATTCAAATGGCAGTGCAGATCCGCTCCTCCCCAGCCTGGCCGTGGGGGCAACACTGGGAACACCAAAAGTGCGGGAAGGACCCATCAACCTCATCCAGCACTTCTGCTCATGTCCATCCTCCCAGCATGTGGAATGCCCGCTGTGGGATGAGAACACAAGGTGGCTCAGAGGGGTCCAGTGGGACCCCAAATTAGCTCACCTTTGTCTCCAGGCAGGACCCCCATCACAGCACCCCTGTGGATGCTCCGCATCCCGCCGTGCCCACTGGGATGGAATTGCTGGCGTTGGGAGCCCCAGCTGGCGGCGGGAGGCGGCGAGGCTGGAGCAGCGCCGGGAGCGGTGCTGCAGTATAAATATTAAACAATAAATGTTAATAATTAATTCGCCCGCAGACCTTGTTATTGTAACGAAATTTCCCGGCGGCTCTGAGGCTGGGGTGAGTCAGAGTGGACCAGGAGGGGGATCAGGGCTCTGGAATCTCCCCCGGCACGTGCCGAGGCACCCACAGCTCCCACATCCCTGCTGGAATCAGAAAAGGAAAAGGGATGGTGACCATGAAGGGGTGATTTATAAAAATTCCTTGAGGAGAAGAAGAGGGTGGGATGTGGAGGGGGTGGTTTTGGGGACAGGTCTCCCCTGCAGCATCCGCACTCTCTCCATCCAAAGGCAGCTCCTCCATTGCTCCCGGATCACGAGGAGCCTGTGTATAAAACTCACATAGCAACTGTTGCCTAGGAGGGAATTTGGGACCAGCCCTTAATTTCCAGCATTTATAAACCCCGCTGGATAAGCTGCCAGGGGAATGGGAAACAGCCGGCACGGCCGGAGAGCACCAGGCACCCCTCCTCGGTGGGACCCCGACCAGTTCAAGTGGCACTTACTGGGAGGGCTGGGAATTTGGATGAGCCCTCCTCGCCCCCCCCAATCGGTGCCCCCTGCACCAGCTTGGGAACACTGTGACCCCTCTGGCTTAGCCCGGAGCTCCAACGGATCCCTCGGTCCTTGCGGAGTCAAGCTCACCCTCAAATTAATCTGGAGAGAGAGAATCAAAGGAGAAGGCGAGGGAAGGGGTGGGCACTGCGGAGGCCACCACGGCCGTGGCAGTGCTCCGAGAGGGACATCGGTGAGCTCCGGTTCCCGGGGACAAATTCCCCGTGCCAAGGTGCCACCACACCCAAAACCCTGGTGCCACCCCATGACCCTGATGGATTCACCAGCGGGATCCTGTCTAGGAGGACTCCAGGGAGTGCACGGGGGCCGTCCGGCCCTTCCCGGTGGGACCACGTCGTGTCCCCGGGGCGGGGGAAGTGATTCCGGCCTCCAAGCTGTGCCGCCCTCAGCATGACTTAAATGACTCGTTTTCCAGGCAATTAGCACTCTGTTAATTAAAGACTCGGAGCCGCTCGGAGCTCCTGGCGCGTCCCCAACCCTGGGGCGCTATGTGAGGGTCCCTGTACCGGTTGGGATGCGCGGCGTGGGATGCCTTGGGGCAGGCGGATCCAGGGGGAATGCATGATACCGGCACACAGCCTCGGGGGCGGGTGACAAGGTGAAAACGCAACTCTTGTTTACGCCGCCGCTGGCCCTCCTTCCTCGCCGCTCTCCATAAATCTCCGCGGCTGCCAGCGCGGATCCAGGCGGGAGCGTGGAGACTGCTGGGTGGGACTTGAGGGTCCACGGCCCTGGGGTCCCTGCGGCCATGTCCCAAATCCCAGCGGCCCTTCGCTGGTCCTGCCTCATGCCAAGGGCACAGTGAGGGGGGCCCATGAGGCGGACATCTCACGTCACTCCTCGGAGGGATCAAGGTCCCGATCCGGTCCCACGCGCTGGCAGAGCAGGGGATGCTGCGGAGGCTGGGAAGGGGGTGGAACATCCCTGCGGCTCTTTCATCAAGATTCAATGCCACTTGACGGGATATAATTCCACTTTTCCAGGCCATTATTGATGAGGGGATTACCTGCCTCCTTAGCGCCGCAGCTCGCCAGCGTGGTATTTGTGCGGTGCTGCGTGAGCCAGGGAAGAGGGTCCCTGTTCCGAGGGGAGAGGGCTCTGGATGCAGGCAGAGGGTCCTTATGTCAGGGGAGAGGGTCCCTGTGCCAGTGGAGAGAGTTCTGGATTCACGGGAAGGGTCTCCATGGCAGATCTAGGACAAACTGGGAACCCCCTGCACCCTTCACAGTGCCCACTTTGGATTGGGAGACAGGGAACGTTAAGGAGACAGGGATGCGGTCACGTGCCTATCCTCCTTTATCCGCCGTTTCTGCGGGCTCGGGATTAGCTGCCTCCGGAGCACGAGAGAGCTTCGGCCTTTGTGGATGTGAGGAAACACTTCAAACTCGACCCCGGCACAAGGAGAGGCACGGAGATCCAAGAGGGATTAGTCGTCTCCAGCGGCGTGTGAGCCGGAGATCCGGCAAGACGCGCCTGAAGCAGGGAGAAGCTGCCAGTGCCGACGGATCCGACAGGCAGCCCCGCTCCGGCGTGTGCAGGAATGGTGGATGTGGGAGCCGTGGCACAGCCCATTCCAGGGACACCCAGAAGTGCCCCTGAGCATCCTGCTGGCCCTGGGCATCCCAGTGATCCTGTGCATCTTGGTGGCCTTAGGCATCCCAGTGAACCTGCACATCCCAGCATCTCTGTGCATCTTGGTAGCCTTGTGCATCCCAGTGTCCCTGTGCACCCTAGCAGCCTTGGACACCTTGGCGGCTTTGTGATGCTGGTGTCCCTGTGCGCACTCAGCTCCAGGACAGGCATTGCTTGAGCCCAGCACATTGAGACCATCAGGCTCACAGGCAGCTCCACTCATTTCCCCAACTAATTCCCTGTTTCCCTGTGCCTATCCCAGCATTCAGACCCATCCGACAGCTCTGCTATCACCTCCAGCCAACACCCACGGCCCTGGAGCAATGCTGGGAAGGCAAAGCCCTTGCAAGGGGCATCTAGGGATGGTTCCAGCTCTCCTAAATGATAGCTCCCACACAGGATGGAGAGGCTGCAATCTCCACTGAGTGCCAGAGGCTTTGGATGAGCAAAGGCTTTGGAACAAGCCTCACACCTGTGGCACCATGGCTGGAACTGACCTCGCTGCAGGTGTGCCAGCGAGGATGGCCCTGTCCATGCTCTCAGGGTTACATTTTTGGATCCAGACTCTGAAATTCCCGGCTTTTGTGGACACTGTTTCCCTGGCAGCTGCTCAGTATCTCAGCCCCATCTCCTGGAGCATCCTCCTACTCACCTTCTTCCAGCGGCAAGATCCATGGATGCCAAGTACCCTGGAGAGGAAAATCAAAGCTGTGGGAGCCCCCCCAGGCCAAGCTCCTGCTGAGCTCCCTGGAAATGGTGATCAAAGCCAACATCCACAGCTCCACATGGAGAAACGTCTCCATGTGCCAAGCCACCAAACCGGCAGCGGAAATGCGTGCATTCCCGAGAAAAGGGCAGCGGGAGAAGGTGCCAAGCGAGCAGCACGTCTCCCCCCAACATTCCACTGTGCGCCGTCGTTGTGAGCTGCAGAGCCACAGTGTGATGTGACGCTGAGCCTGGATGGGGATGGTGGTGCCAGGGAGGAGCTATGGGATGGACGGGAATAGGGCAGGAATGTGGCGTCGGAGCAGCCCCTCGTGCTGGTGGAGTGGAGTGCCACATGGCACCGAGTGAGGTGGCCACGTTGTCATGCCAGGGCTTCCCAGACGCTCCTGCCTGGCACCAGGCCATTAATTCCTCCTCTTCTCATCCTCCCACTCATTTGCTTGATATTTCCCAAACCTCTTATTTTTAGGATGCAGCTGAAAAGCTGTGAATTTGCAGCTTTTGCTCCTGTGCAGGATCCTGGTCATGGGGCAGGGGGAGCAGGGCAGGACTTCGGCAGGTACAGCAGGAACGTGGAATCCAAGCCCTTGGCACAGGGATAAGGAGAAGGGATGGGCACGGAGGGGAATGAGGCTTTGCTGCCATCCCTGGTAACAACCCAGTGGGCATTTTGGGAATGCTGTGAGCCAGGCTTGGTGTGTCATGTGGAAGAGCTGGAGGGCTGGGCCAGCTGGGTCCGGCAGTGCCACCTGTCCACATGCTCCCAGGGCCTTGCATAGATGTGAGGGATCATTGGAAGCCCCAAGGCCATCCAGCTGCCTGCCAGGATCCTGGGATGAGCCTTGGGGGAAAGGAGTGGTGCCACGGCTCAGTACCCCAGTGCTCTGAGTGAGAACGTCTGTTCTCCGTCTGTCTGTCTATCCGTGCATCCCCCTCTCCAACACATCCATCCATCCATCCATCCATCCATCCGTCCGTCCGTCCGTCCGTCCGTCCGTCCGTCCGTCCGTCCGTCCGTCCTTCTCTCCGTCCATCCATCCATCTGTCCATCCATCCCTCGTACATATCTGCCTCTCCATCCAGCCATCTGTCCATCCCCCAGAGCTGTCAGTCTGACTGGGTTTGCCACCCCCACACCAGGGTGCTAGTCCTGGGGGGCTTCAGGTGGCAGAGCCTACCAATACTGGCCCCACCAGGGAGGGCTGAACCCACCATGGAAGGTGAACACCATCCCAAAACACTGCACAGCTCCGGCCAGATGCTCCCAGACATCCCCTGTCCCCACCAGCTGCCATGCACGGATGCATGTGTCCCCTCCAGCACTGATGCCACCCATCCCTGCTCCGCGGCCACGGCAGGCAGGAGCTGTGGATGAAAGAAGAATTTGGCAAGGGAAGGCGCTCCTTCCCTGGTGCCGGGCTATTTTTGGCCAAGGATTTCCGGAGAGCTGTGTGGTTCCTCTGCCTCGTGGTCCTCATCACATCTCTCTTCCTGAGGAGCCTCCAGAACCCCGGAGCCCCCTACACTCCCGCAGTTTACATCCATCCCCATCCCCATTCCAACCCCTGTTCCCGAGAGGACGCTGCTCATCCTCCTGCCAGGCTGGTGCTCCACGTCATCCCTGCTCCAAAATGAGCCCTTGGGCATTGCTCTCCACCCTGGAGTCACCCCAGCCTCCCTTCACTTGGCACAGAATCCTCTCCTGGTGCTGGCAGCGGGCACGGAGGAGCGGGCTGGGCTCTCATCCCAAGTGGCACTGCCAGCTCTCGCGCCGTCGCCACTTAGCCTCTCGCCCAGGGCTCTCCATCATTCCCAAGCCCTTCGGGTGATAGCAGGAGAGAGGGAAGGCAGAGAGCCAGTGGCATCCAGGGAACAGGGGCAGGCAGGCTCCTTGCAGCCCATCCCAGCTCCACGAGTCCCCCACTGGCTTCCCCAGTGCCCTGATTCCCCCGGGCAGTGCCCCCCGATCATGTCAGCTGGGATCCACATGTTGTGACAGCAAGGCCACTGCAGGGGACAAGATTCCCGCAGGGAGTTCAAGGATGGAGGATGCTCAGGGTCGGCCACAGCATTCAGACCCAGGGGCTGCCAGTTCTGGGAGAGGAAGAGGAGGCTTAGAGGGGAACACATGGAAAGATTGAGAAATGCAGCTCGGAGGGAGGAGGCAGAGGAGGGGAATGAAGGGGCGAGGAAGGCCCCAGACGGAGGACTGGGGACTCGGGTGTGGGAAGGTGCCTGGGGGAGGTGGAGGTGGTGGAAATCCTCCAGCAGAGCCTGATCTCAGGGCTGCATCCTCCAGGACACACAGGCAGGGTCATCCATGGGGCAGCAGGGACGGTCATCCATGTTGGAGCGGGGACAGGACCCTTCGCCCCCCCGCAGCCAGCAGTGTCCCACAGCCCCATTTCCAATGGAAGAGCCGATCACTTCGCCTTCCCTGGATACCCGAAGCCACCCGGAATGCATCCCGCTAGCTGTGCTCCCCTCGGAGGGACGGGAGAGGAGCTGCTATGCTGGGCTGTCCCTCCGCCGCCGCGCCGGCTCCGTCCCCGCCGGCACGACCGCTTCCCTTCAAACCTCATTAACTCCCCCCAAGGTGACCCTGTCCCTCCTGCAGCCAGGCCCGGGGACACCAGGAAGGGACGGGGCGCTGGGGGGGCACCCGGAGCTGTCAGGCGGGCGCGGAGCCTCCTGTGCCACAGCCACGCTGACATCCAGAGGGATGGGGGATGCTCCGCTTGGCACATCCCAGCCCGCCGCCCCTCACGCCCAGCCTGGCCCCACACACGTCCCCCAGGCCCCCCCTGCCAGACACAACCAGGCGGGTCCGTCCCCCTGCTCCACGCTAGGGCTCTGCTCATCATCCCCACGCTCTGGCGGCTCTCCGGGAGCCGTTCCCTTGCAGGATCCATCCATAATGGATATTGTAGCTGAGCCCCCGGGGCCCGGGGGGTGGCAGCGATATTATCTGCATCTGTCTTCATTTCCCACTCCCCCCCCTCCTTCCTCGGCAGGCGGAAAAGCCGCGAGATCAGGCGCTGGAAAAGCCGCCTCCAGCTCCTCTCCTGCTCCCTGGACTCAGGGGGGATCAGCAAGACCTCCCTGCCCGACCCCCTGCTAGGCGGGTAGCCTCCTAATCCTTGTCCTTGCTGTGCCCCGGCCGTGCTCGGGGTGGGTCCTGGGACACGTCAGCGCGGGCGTGGGGAGGCTGAAAGGGTTGGAATTGGTGGCGACTGCTGGGAGCAAGGTACCCCCACTGTGGAGGGCTCAGCATCCGCGTGGACTCCCCACCGCTAAGGAAAATGGGATAGAATCGCCGTGGGGGACAAAGGGCCGGGGAGGGGCCGGGGGTAATGCCCCGAGACGTCAGCAGGAGCATCTCTCGGGCTGGAGCAGAGGGGCTGGCTGGGAGGGGGACCCCAGAGCGGCGCAGGATGGGGGTCCCAGGTGGGTGTGGAGCTCCCGCTCCGTGTCGGCGCCGCGCGGGACGCGAGGCTGCAGCAGGTGCCTTGCTCCCGGCGAGGCCCGTGCGCTGCCATCCCTGCGCTCTTTGTCTACCTTCCCGCCCGTCACGCTCCCTCATCCCGCTCTCAGCCCCTCCGCCGGCCCCCGCCTTGCTCCTCGCGGTGTGCCGGCTCCTTTGGAAGCCCGGCTTTTCTCCCGACCCCGGGGAGATGCTCCCACGGCCGCGCCAGCACCAGGGCTCTCCATCGCCCGCTCCGAGGCGGTGCGGGGGGAAAACAAGCAGCTGCTGCCTGGTTATTGATTCACCACCTCCAGCCGCCGCGCGGCTCTGCTCGGAACGCTTCCCGCCGGGAAAGATGGGGACGTGGGGAGCAGGGTCCCCCGGCATCTGCTCGCTGCGCTAAGATGCAGCGTTGGGGATGCGAACGTCGCCCCAAAGGGGACAGAGATGGAGGGGAGTGTCTGGCAAGGGGAACTATCCGATGTTCCCAAAGCAAAGGGGACGTTGTCCCTGTGGCAGAGAGGGCACCTTTGCGGGCATCCCCAAGCTCTGCTTTGCGCTCGGACTCGATTCTCTTGACACATCATTTGGTGGTCCCCCTACAGCACAGACCCCTGTGGCTCCCCAGAAATGCCTCCAGCTGGCGGGAGCCGCTTTGGGAAGCGACTCAGCTTGATCCCAATTCCCAACACCCCTTGCCAGCCAAGACCAGACTCCCTCGGGCGTCTCCGGCCCCAGAACGAGACAGCCCCAGCAGTACCTCCGCGCTCCACGTTACCCCCTAGATCCCTCTTTCCAACACATTTCCACGGGCAGCAAAGTTTCCCGAATTTCCCCCATGAAACACAGTCAGTGCTGAGGGCTGCAGCCACTGTCCTCGCACGGTGACACGAAGCAGGGGACGAGGAGGACGAGGCTGGTGCCATCTCGGGCAGGATTTTGGGGGTACAAACTGCTTCACCCGGCATGTGGCTTGGCTGGCTCTTCTCAAATCCTGTGGGAATGTGAGCTGCCAGCATCCCCTCAGCCTCCATCGGGGTGGGGGACAGACCCGGCACGCCCTCGGCACCATGTCTGGAAAATCCGGGAAAGATGGGAACATCCAGGGAAGCAGGCAGTGCCAGGGTGCTTGCACAGGTGTGTGCACCCCCAGCACCCCACGGCTCCAGGCGCCACGGCGCAGCCGCTGCCGGTGACGTGGGAAAACTCCCACGTGATGGGAGCCCCAGCAGCCGGGGAGCACGGGGTTTGGGAACCGGGGAGAGGGGGTCTGTCCCCCCAAATCCGGCAGCTCGAGCTCTGCCCTGGGAGCTTCCAGCCTGCCAAGCAGAGCTGGCGATGGCACAAGCAGTCGTTGGTGGCCCACCGGCTGCCGACGGGGGCATCTGGCAGGGACGAGGGGGACAAATTTGGAGCAGGTGCAAAGTTTGGAGGGGTAACAACGCAGGAGCAAATCTCGGGCACCGGGAGGGAAGGGCAGCCCTGCCACGCCGCTGCCGGCGGGGACAGGTTGGAGTCCCCCCTCTGCCATAGACCCGCTGGATGACCTTGGGCCAAGCAGCGCCGTGTCGCGCTCCGGGCATCCCTGCGGGGTCGCGGTGGCACGGGATGGAGCCGCTCCTGGCAGGAGAGCTCAGCCTGCGGGCAGACGCAAAGTTCCCCTCGAAGGCAGCTCGGCCGGAGCTGCTAACTCCCGGGCAGCAGTGACGCCGTCACCTGCCGTGGGTGACAGCGCGTGGCGGTGCTTGGCGCTCCCCAGCCGGATCCCGCAGGCCTGGCACCTGCAGCTCTCCCCGGCGGCGCCCGCTGTCCCCGCGTCCCCGCTGGCACGTCCCCACGCCACCGCAGGACACGCTGTCCTTCTGCCCGCTCTCCGGGCCCCGGGACACGGCCGGGGACAGCTACCAGGCCCCGCTGATCCGCATCGCTCCGGCAGCATCCCTGTGTCTCCACACCGGCTCGGGCACCCCCAAAACGTCCCCGCCAGCGTCCCAGATTCCCTGGTGCGGGGCCGACTGCTGCCTTCCGAGCATGAGCTCAGCAAATCCGCGCCGGAGAAAGCCCCTTCCCCAGCCACCCACCCCCGCGTGTCCCGCTGTCATTCCGGAGGTGCAGCAGGACGGGGCTAGGGGACCCCCAGAAGGACGGAGGGGGTGAGGGGTGAGGAGCAGGGATACGCTGACCGCTTGATGCTGATATGGATGCCGGGATTTGAGGCTCTCCCGGGGGGTCCAGGGGTTTGCTGGGGATCTGGGGAGTGAGATGCTTCCCCCGGGGCTTGGGATGTCCCGGGGGGGATCTGGGGCTCCAGCAGCTCCGCAGGGTGAGGGAGGGGGAATGTACTGGACGCTTGTCCGGGCGCCGGCACTCAGCGGGATTTGGGGCTCGCCCTGCGTTTTTTGGGGGGCTGGGGAGCAGGATATTGCCCGTGGGGGTTGGGGTGTCGCCGGGAGGGGGGTTTCGGTGGCTCCGGCAGCTCCGCAGCGCTGTGACAGCGGCGGCGGTGACTTTCTCCCCAAACTACCGTAACTCCCGGGGAGGCGCGGGGGGAAGCGGGCAACGGCCACGGCAGATCCCTGGGGAGGCGGCGAGCGGCCGGCTACCCCCAGTGCGTGTCCCCTCGTCCTGCGTGTCTCCGTCCCTCCCTCCCCGGCGGCCCGGGGCTCACCTGCGCTGGCAGCCTCCGGGTGCAGGTACATGGTGGCGGGCGGCGGCGGGGCGCGGCG
>VWYI01034251.1:170818-189127 GCA_013399455.1 Anthoscopus minutus
GGGTGGGGGTCGGGGATGCGCACGGAGACAGGGAGACACGCGTGGGGTGGTGACACCGCCCGCGGTGACACCCCCGCGGGCCGGCTCCGCGTGGCGCCGGTAACGCGGCTGTGGGACCGCGGTGCCCCCGGATCCACGAGTCACACCCGCGTGGGGAAGGGACACGCGTGGCACGGGGCAGGGACAGGCGGGCCGGCACAGGGGTGGCACAGAGGGCCGTCCACCCGTGTTCTCACGGTGGCATTCTCTAAGAAGGCAGAGCCCGCCCCTGGTCGCCGCGCACACGCGTGGGGACGCGAGCGGGACCCCTCTCGGCCCCCGCAGGCTCCGTGTGCTGCGCTCCGCCGGATTCCAGGCCGCGTTTTGGCGGAGCCGGGGCGCGGCGGGCGCTGCCGGGGCACTGCGGGCGCGGCGGGCGCTGCGGGCGCCGGAAAACACGGAGTGGATTTCGCGGAGCTCGCTCCTGTTATCCTCCACACCATCTCTCAAAGGCAATTCCCTGCGAATTCCTGCCGCTCCAAGCGGGTTCCAGGGTTGCTGGGCTGCGGGGTCCCCGGGGCGCGAGGGAGCGCGGCCAAGAAAGGAACCCTGCCTAATGCAGGATGTGCCCGTGGATGGAGACGACAATAGGGGGAAAGATGATGGAGACTGGGTTTTTTTCCTGGAATCGGGAACCGTGCCGGTTCCTGCTTTCTGCTGGAGTGAGGGGATCAGAGATCATCCAGGATGGGGTGATGGGGTCAGAGACTCATCCTGGGATGGGGCTATGGGGCTGGGACACTTCTGGCTGGTCCAAGACTACTGGGAACCTCCAGAGGGAGAGCCCAAACTAGCCTTGTGGAATGGAACTTGGACCAGATGACCTTTAAAGATCCCTTCCAGCCCAAACTGCTGGGAATCGGCTGAAATCTCTCTGCAATCGTATTGGGCTGGGAACATGTAGGAAAGCACCACAGCCATGTTTTGGAAGCTCTTTAGGTCACTAATATGGGACTTTCCCTGCTCCTAGGCTGAGTTTGGGGCAGGGGATGAGGCAGAAAATATCTCATTGTATAAAAACCCTGAACTGGCAGGCACTGGATTGAGGAATGGGGCTGAACTGGGGGCAATGGCGGCTCCCCAGTGCCGTGGAATTCCCTGGCTGGGGAATGAAAGGTAAGGGATGAGAGATCTGGTCTCGTGTGCCTGACTTTAACCAGGGGCTCCATCCTGGTGATCCTACCCATCCCCAGCATCCCGGCACTGGGTCAGCCACATCCCACTTTGGGAAGCCTGCTGGGATCTGCGCGCCAGGCAAACTCTGGCATGTACACCCTGGCAAAACTCTTCCAGTGAGGAGGAGTGGTGCCAGCCTGCTGTCAGCCTTCCTGGCACTCTGGACGGGCTGGGAAAATCAGAGGGCACCTCTCTGCCCCTCTGTGCCCCGGAGCTGGCGGAGCATCCTCCCATGGCCACGGAGCTGTATTTTGATTTTGGAATGATCTGCCCCTTTCGTGGGAATCTTCTCATGGAGCCCTTAGCAGCAGCCCTGGCTTTCACTCCACTCCTCTCCACTAGCTTCCCACACACTCCAGCGAGCTCTGAAATCCCCATCCTCACACGCACAGACAGCCCAGCAGCTCCGTAACCTCCCGCTCCCACTCAGCCACTCCCGCCGTCACTTCCAGCGGGGCCAAGTGGGTGGAGAACGCTGCTGAGTCACGAGCCGGGTGCCTCTGTGAGGGCCACGCGTGAGCCTCCAACGCCTGCCGCGCCTTGGCACCTGCCTGGAGACTTTTCCTGCCTCTCAGGCCAGTGTGGAAGGAGAAAGTTGGCACGAAATAGGGCCCTGTGAGTCCCTGGTGCTTTGAACCCTTAGGTAACCTGAGTCGCTGCCATTCCAAATTCCTGGGTGCCCCAACCACTGCCATTCCAAACTCTGGGTGCTCCAAATCCTTGGGCAACTGGATGCCTACATTTTCAAATCCCTGGGTGTTGGAGTCGCTAGCATCCTAAAGACCCAGATGCCTGAATCTCTGCCATTCTAAATCCCTGGGCACACCAAATCCCAACCCAGCGTGTCCCTACTGGGCAGGAAGATACTCCTGTATCTGCAGGATGTGGACTCCTGGATGTCTCCCAAGTGCCTGCTCAGAACTCCCTGGAAAAGGCACATTCTGCTGCTTAGCTGCTCCAGAAGGAGTCGCCCCGCTCTTTTCTCCTCATTTCCCCCCTTTCTCGGGGAGAGAATGGATATTTCCACTTCTCCCTCCCTACTCAACGGAGAGAACCTTTCCCTTTGTATTTATTACTCCTCGCTGGAACTGTTTATCCAAATTAATCTCCAGGCCGAGGCCAAGCCGGGGGTAATTCCATGGAAAACGAGGACATTTTCGAAGCCTAACGGGAGCAATTACAGGAGGTTAGGAAGCAAACTATTCCTCAAGTTGGACATGAGCAGGCGGTGACCCGGCGCATGTCACGGCTAATAAAGATGTTAATGAGCCGGCAGCGGCACTCGGGTGCTGCTCCCATTGTTCCCATCACTCCCTATTCCCGCTCCGCCGCTCCCGGCGCTGCGGAAGCGGTGCCGTGTTTGCCTTCTCTGTGCAAACACAGCCCGGGGTAGAACCGGTCCGGCGGCCGGGCGGGACTCGCCAAGCTGCCCCGGGCGGCTCCCGGTGCGCATCCCAAGAGAGGCCCCCGGGGGGCAGGGGAAGGCGAGAGGCGGAGACTGGCTCCGGGGGGTTGCTCATCTTCCCATGTGTTATTCCATGAGTGGATAAATGATGGACAAGCTCGCTGGCCCGTGGATGAGCAGCGCAGCGGATCCATGGGCTGTGCATCCCCAGGGAAGGCTGGAAGCCCACCTGTGAGGGCAGTGGGAAGTGGGGTATGCAGCAGAACTCCAGCCAGGCCTCCCTCACTGAATGGGAATAATTATCCCAGTGGCAACTGAGTATCCTCTGGAAATTTTAATTACAGAGGGAGCATTCGTTGTGTGACAGAGTCGCTTGACGCCACATTTGCCAGTGGCTCCAGGGGACATTCCCGCCGTGGCCGGCGCTCTTTGCCCTCAGCACATCCTACCTGTTTGCTCTGAGTGGCTCCAGCCCTTTGGAGCTGCTGGGGTTTTCCATGCCCGTGGCATGCCAGTGTGTCCCCGTGTGAGACCAAGGTGTGGTGGCTCCCAAAAAAGGCACGTTGAGAATTTTAGAATCTTCCAGTTAGAGCCTGAAGCCACCAGGGATCTGGGTGGAGAGCTTGGGATGCTCCAGAACAAAGCTGAGAGATCACCCATCCACCCTGGAGCTGCATTCTCCATCCAAGGAATTTATTCCTGCTCCTCTACCAGGCTGAAAAATATTAAAAGGACGAAAGGATTGGAACCAGGAACATGGATTATAATTCATGTGGAATGCTGGGAATGGAGAGATACGAGCCAGGGAGATGTCACATTCCTTGTCCTCCTGCCACCTCCTCCCCTGTTCCATGGTGCTGCACGGTCCAGTTTGACTTGTTTATATACCTCAGCTTCCCAATGCTCCCTGTCTTTTTGGGATAATATTAGATAGAAATTCTTCTGGCTGAGCTCTCTGCCATCCTGGAGGCAGCTGCCTTCCCAGAGTTGGGGTGGTCCTTGTTGGAACAGGGAGGAAAAGCTCTGGGCCCACTGGCATCACCAGAGTGTCAGAAAAGCTCCAAGAAAAGCCGGGAAAGGTGGCAGGTGGAAGCTGAAGGTCGCAGCATGGACTTTGCCCCTGGGAGCAGCTGCTCGGCAGGTGAGACGGGAGCCGAGGCTGCGCCAGAGCACACGGATCCTTCCTGCTGGCTCTGAGCCTGTAGCAGCCATGGGATGCAGGAGAACCCCATGTGGAACCAGGAGACTGCAGTGGGTTTCAGCTAGGGATGCTGGGATCCTGCCTCCCAAAATCCTGCGGAGACAGGAGGGTTTGTCCTTCCTGGCAGCTCAAAGCCAGGTCGTGCTGGGGTCCTTCTCCACAGCCAATCTGGGATCAAGTTTCGATCGATGGAGTTGCTCCAGCCCTGCTGCCCTGACTCAGCAGGGCCCAACTCCCAGAGTCTCCGCTGTGCCTTTGGATCCTGACTGGGAAGGCTGGAACCAGCCGGGAAGGGATTTGGGAGTGATTGGTGTTCCCAGCATCCAGGATGCTGTCCCAGGGAAAGGCGGGAAGGGCGTCTGGATGATCCCACTTTGCATTCCAGGTGCTGCCAGAGGAAGAGTCATGCTGGGACACAGCCTGGGAGTGGTTTCCCCCCCCTTCCAAATCCTACTGAACCCCACTCTCCTACCCACAGCTTTCCCAGCCCTTCAGTGACGGCCTTTGATCATCTTTTTTTCATGAGTGCTGGCGATGGATGCCTGGGAAAGGCAGAGCTGGAAGAAGCTGCCCTTGGACACTCTGGCCAGGGAAGGAACAGCACAGGAACTGCCTTTCCCTGCCCATTCCAAAGTGCTCCAGCGCTGCCAACAGAGAGCCAGGAGCTCTCAGCGCATCTGAAACCACTGCTGTCCGCATCCTGATGTCAGATAATTTGTACGGAGTACAGCTCCATAATGAGCGGTGACCTCTATTAGCCGAATTCTCTGGCTCCTCAGGAGTTCCCCAAGTGCCTCTCTGAGTTTTTTTTTGGAGGATCGAAAGGCCGAGCCACTGTACAATTAGGGATAAATCATTCCTGCATTGGATGGATGGATGGATGGATGGATGGATGGATGGATGGATGGATGGATGGATGGATGAATGATGAGCAATTTTGATTCCCATGGCTGTGAGGGCAGGAATGAGGTCAGTGGGATCAGGAAAAATCAGATAGAGATAGAAAATGAAGGATCTACCTGAAAATCAGATAGGAAAGGGTTTGAGAGAGACATTGTTGCACCCATTGCCCTGACCAGCAACTCCATGGATTTATCCCACACCTGGGAACCTTTGCGCAGCCACCTTGCACTTGTTGCCTCCCCAGACAGATTTTGGAGAGAACGCTTCTTCCAAAATCTTGGGAGGGGCCTGTATTTTCCCTCTAAAGGCAGCTGCAGGGTAGGCAGAAGTAGTCTGTGGAGGAAAAAGCTCTGGAAAAGATCCCATCTGGAAAACAGGATCCCACAGTCCCAGGGTGATGCCAGGATATAGCCATATCCAACCCTCGTCCAGTGGTGAGCAAAACCTGGTACATGGGAGAAAATCCCACAGAGCCCCATCAGCTCAGGCTGGCTAGGGAGATGGGGTGAGCACTGCTTGAATATCCCAAAAAACTCTGACTGCACAAAGGACTCCAGGAATACCATGGATGTTGGGAATTCATGCCAAGCCAGGGGCAAAGGAGTGCAGGAAGGCAATGGCACAGGGGTGATGATCCATGGCCAGCGCTGCCATATCCGCTTGTTATCCAAACATCTCCATCCTGCCGCAGGCACCAGAGCAAAGTCCAGGACAGCCCCACAAGCCCCGCAGCTGATCTGGCTGGAAAAGCCTCCAGCACCTGCCTGTGATGGATACAGAAAGGCAGAACCAGAGGGGTGGAAGAAGCAGGGAGGAGGGAGGCTGATCCCATGCCAACTACAGGAAGAGCCAGTGTGGGAATCCACCTGATATCCCGGCCTGGAGATAAACAGCTGCTTGTGGAGGCACTTAATGGCTGGGAGAAGTGATTTAATGGCCAGGGGTTGTTTGGAACAGCTTGTGCCGAACCCCTCTAACAGCTCCCGTGTAATCAGGGACATAGATGAGCCTTAAGGTTGCTTCCAACCCCAGTCATTCTGGGATTCTGGGATCTTCAGCTACTTGGGAAGGGGCCAGTTTCTCCATGTGAGCACCACAGCTGAAGGTCATGGAATTCTGGAATGGTTGGGGTGGAGAGGGTCTTAAATCTCACCTCATTCCAGCTCCTTGCCATGAGCACGGACACCTTTCACTTGCTCCAAGCCCAATCCAAGCTGTCCTGGAACATTTCCAGGGATGGGGCAGCCACAGCTTCTGAGTGCAACCTGTGCCAGGGCCTCCCACAATCTCACAGAGCAATACAAGCTTCATCCCATCCTCTCTGCCAGGAAGATGGGACACAGCAATTCCAATCCCATCTGATCCCTCCTCAACACCATCACCGCAGTCTTTGGCACCAGATTTAGTGGGATGGAAGGATTTGTGTCCTGCAGTGGGAAAGGGGACTCTGGAAAAGGCTCCTTGGGACAGGCTAGTTCTGCTCCATACCGAATCCCTTATCAGTGCTTGCTCAGCTCTGATCCAAACACAGCAGCCATCACAGGAATGCTGTGTGTTGGATAGGGAGAGCTCTGGCTCTGGCTCCATGCCAGCTGCTGACAGATGTTGGGACTATCAGCTCCCTGCAAGCAGCCAGCAGCCCACGGCCTCCGGAGTCATGCACTGCTGCCAGTCTCCTCCTGCTCCTGCACTCCCTGAGGCCAGGAGCAGATGTCCGGCACTGGCCACCTCCAGCACGCTCCACAAATTCCCAGCTCTTGGCACAGAGAGCGCCAGATGGGCTTCCCAATGCTCCAGTGCAGTGCGGGAAAGCAATTCCCACCACGCCAGGGAGCACCAGGATGATGAACCCGCTCTCCTGCCCCTACCCGTTATTCCCACATGGATATGGAGCCATTCCATGGTGCAGCAGGCAGTCTGTACTCCCAGAAAGGATTTGGAAGGCAACAGGATCCCACTAGCGCTGTCGAGCACTTGCTGCCTTCCCTGGATGTGTGATCCGTGTGGGTATTTTGGGAATGGGCCATTTCATTGTCTGGATGAGGACTTGCAGCGCTCCAGCAATGCCTGTCACTCTTCCCGATTCCTCTCCAAGAGCTGGGAAGGAGAGGGAGGTCTTGGTATTCTGGAGGCTCCCGAGCCATCCCTGTGGCTGGAGTGTGTCCATGATGTGTGATAGGGGCTTTATTGGGAAGTGGAGACAAGAGCTGGAGGACAATTGGGAGGACTTAGACTAGTGGGAGAATGTGCTATTCCCTGGTTTCCTGCAGGGAATTCTCTGTGCATGGAGGCACTCCAGGCTCAGATGGGATGAGTTGGGACAGTGCCAGCACCTAAAAGGACTTGCCCTCATTAGTGGCCTCTGCCCACACTTGGAGGGAATCCTTCCCAAGGGAGAGGGATGGGATGGGATGGGACGGGATGGGATGGGATGGGATGGGATGGGATGGCATGGCATGGCATGGCATGGCATGGCATGGCATGGCATGGCATGGCATGGCATGGGAAAAGAAGGGGTTGGGATGGGAAAAGAATGGGATAGGTGGGGTGGGTTGGGATAGGATGTCTGTGCCTATCTGAGGAGCTCCAAGCAGGGCTTCCCCATCCATCCACTGCTGCTGTTTTTGGGTTCCAAGTGTGGATGAACTCCCACCACTTCATGTCCAGCAGGAACACACCCAGGGCAGGTTATTCCAATTGGGAAGTGCAGAGGGAAGTACCGATGTTGATCTCAGCCCTGCTGGGCTCCAGGGAGTCTCCCCATCCCAGGGGGCTGTGGGAAGGAGGCAGGAGGATGGCACATCCCACAATCTCAGCCTGACTTTCCTCCAGGAACAGGAATGGCTCCTCTTCCTCTTCCTTCCAACTGCATCCTGAGTGTCCCACCCTTTCTGAGCCCCGTTCTGCACTGGGAAACTCCTCCCCGCATGATTCATCCCGCCGGGATCCCCCTCCTCAGCCTAGTGGCACCGGCTGACGCAAATCCTCCCACCCCAATCCCAGGTGCCGGATTTAGAATGGCTTCACTGGCGGTGCCAGGGAGGATCCAACACCCCAGCTGCCAGTGGGAATGGGATGGGGATCCATCCTGGAGGAGCTGGAAGTGCAAATCCCATGGAGGGGTGTGATGGTTGGGGCTGGACAGGAGCAGGAATCTGGGTGCCCATCTTGGAGATGCTCCCACTTCCCTCATGCCAACACTCTCACCAGGGGTGGGATGCAATATGGGGTGGGATGGGAAGGGTAAGGATGGGAGAGAATAAGATGAGAAGGAATGGGAAAGAATGGGATGAGCCAATATCCCAGCACATAGAAGACATCCATGTGGAAGCCCCAGGGCAGCAGCAGAGGCAGGAGCTGGAGCAGCTTCTGGAGCACTCTGGTAAAATCCCATTCTGAATCTAGTCCTTCCTGGGTGGTTTTCCACAGGGACGAGAGAGATGTGGATCCTGAGGTGGGAGAATGGAGCTGGGGAATGAAATCCCTGGAATGCAGCCCTGGGAATGGGTGTGAAGGGCCAAGGGGAAACAATGGCATCAGGAGCACTGGGATGTGCTGGGATGGGAGCATGAGGAACTCTGAGAGGCACTGGGATAGACAGGACACTTAGGACGCACTAGAAACCTCAGGATCCCTGGGAAGAGCACTAGGATAAACCCGGAGGACTGTGACCACTAGGAATGGTGGGAGCACTGGAATGCACCAGAAGAACTGGGATACACCAGGAGCACGGAGAACCCTGGGAACAGAGGGATTTACTGGGAGCACTGGGACCGTGAGGATCCATGAGAGGGATGCTCCAGGAGCACTGGGAGTTCTGGGAACAGAAGGAACACTGGAATGCACCAGAAGCATTGGGATGCATTTGAACTGGGTCCCTTTGAAGCACAGGGATGCTCCAGCAACACCGGAACTCCTGAGAACAGATGGAATGACTGGGAGTTCTGGAAGTATCAGGATCCCTGGGGGTACAGGGATGCTCCAGGAGTACTGGGATGTCTGGGAACAGAGGAAGCACTGGGATGCAGCGGGATGGAACGGGACGCACGGAGAGCCCCAGGATGCGGCGGTGCGGTCTGAAAGCTCCTCCTCGTGGCTCCCGAGGAGAACTACCGGGAGAGGCCCGGGAAACATAGGAGGGCCCCGGGGCACCGGCCAGACCGAGACGCCGGGACACGGAGCGTCCCAGCATCCCGGGACACATGGGGCGACGGGAATTCCGGGATGGAATGAATCTTCCTGGGATGGGACGGGGCCACATCCTGGTTCACCTGCCATGGGAACACCAGCAGCGGAGACCACTCTCCTCACAGAGCCACGAACAATCCCGGAAAAACCTGGAGCGCCACCGGGATGGGGGGATTCTGGGAAGGCTTGATGTTAATGCGTGGAATGTGATTTCAGGCCACGGTCCTGGCTGATCCAAGTGTGGGAGAGAGGCGGGAGTGGAAAATCACTTCTGCTGCGACCAGCAATTCCTTTATTTTTCTTTTTGCTGGCAAAGGTATTGAAAATGAGAGGGTGAGAGGAGGAATGGGAACATCCGGGACCCCCAGGGCAGCTGCAGCTGCGCTTCCAAAGAGCTTTCTATGGATGGTCAAATGGCTTGCACCATGTCCCCAGCCCAGCAGCTTGCTGCTCCTCCATGGGAGACATCCCTAAAGCTGTGGGAATAGCCAGGAATCCCCCTTAAGAAACAGGACCTAGCAGTGTCACAGGGATGTCTGGAAAGGAGGGAGCAGGTGTGGATTTGGGGTGGTTTTGGGAGCCAGTGGTGGGGTTGTACTTCACTCATCACCTTTTGCACCTGATCCAAGTGGGATGTGCTGCCATTGGGATCATTCCCAGCTCTCTCTTTTGGGAAAGGATCCCCCCTCCCTGTTCCAGACTGTGCCCTCCAGCCAGAGCTCCACAAGGAAAAATCAATACCTGACTTCCAAAAAAAGCAGCTGCCGGTGGCTTTTTATAGTAACCTGTCCCATTTGCATCCTCCCTCAGCCCAGGCCCAGGGAGCCCAACCTCTGGCTAAATTAGCTGTGAATTCCCAAGGGAAACAGCCTTGGAAAAGCTGGAAGGGAGCTTAGTTGTGCTAGAATATTCTACCACAGCCACCCCACCCATTGTTCCTTGCTGGCGGTGGTTTCCACAGGGAGGAAATTCCCTGATGGGACTGTCCAACTCCTAGAGCATATCTGGGCAGTGGCATGGAGTGGCTGTCAGCAGTCTTAGCCCTTCTTCCTCTTGCAATTGCTTTCCAGAGGGGTAAAAAGGATGTGGGAATGAGGAGAATCTGTGGCTGCCCCAGACAGGGAGCTCACACAGGGCACAGGGAGAGGGGTGGCTGGAAAAACCCTGGGATGGAGAGATGCTGACCCTCTTCCCCTGCAGAAATCCCACTTGTATTCCATGGATTACAGAGATGCTGAGACAGACGAGCAGAGAACAGGGAATATTTAGGTCACGGTAAATAAGCTCCCTCAGTAGAGCCTCTGGAGCTGCACCTACGTGGGGCTGGGGAGCAGAAATTGGGAAGAGGATTTGGACACCCCTGAGTGGGAGGAGAAGATGGATGCGCCCATTATCCCAAGGAAATTGTGGAGGTGGAAGGCATGGCATTGTTAGGTTTGGATGGACAGGCCAGAAAAGTGGGAAGCTCCCAAAACACTTTAAGTTCTGAGATTTTGGGGTTCTGTCCTTGGAAAAAGCTTTTCCTGTTTTCTCTCCCTGCTCATTCCAGGTGGAGCAGCTCACAACTGGAGCAGAAGAGTGAGGGGATAAAAGGAGAATTAAGTGAGGGGCTGCCTCCCCTTTGGAAGTCCTGGTGGGGCTCCTTGCTGTGCTAGTAGGATGGATGCAGGCTGGGGCTCTGGAGCTGCTGGAAGTGCTTTGGGAGAAGGTGAGTCACTTCCTGGATTGTGTCTGGAGCATGGCGGGGTCCTGGGGATGGACCAAGATTTTTCCTCCATTTTCTTCCCACATAAATTTTTCCCAGGCATGGCCATCAGGCTCAGGGAGGGGATTTTCTCCCTCTATCCTGCTCTGGTGATCCCACCTGAAATGCTGTCCAGCTCTGGGTGCCTCACTGTAAGAAGGACATGTACATGCTGGAGAGAGGCCAGAGGAGGCCATGGAGATGCCAGAGGGATGGACACAGGCTAGGAGAGCTAAAGGTGTCCAGCCTGGAGAAAAGAAGGCTCAAGGAAGGCCATAGAACCCCATCCCTGAAGTGTCTCCAAGAGCTGGAGAGAGACTTTGGAGTGACAGGACAAGGGGAAATGTCTTCCATAGCCAGGTTGGATGGGTTGTATATTGGGAAGAAATTCTTCCCTGTGAGGGTGGTGAGGCTCTGGAATGGATTTCCCAGAGGAGCTGTGGCTGCCCCATCACTGGAAGTGTCCAAGGCCAGGCTGGACAAGGCTTGGAGCAACCTGGGATAGTGGAAGGCATCCCTGCCCATGGCAGAGGGTGGCACTGGATAGGCTTAAAGGTCCCTTCCATCCCAAACCATTCACTCCATGATTCCCTGACTTTGGGTATCCCAGTTGGCCACTGTCAAGGAGAAGAATCCAGCTGGCAGATTCAGTGATGCTCCCCCATAGCTGGGAGGTGTGTCAGGAATTGCTGCCTGATCCAGAGTGCAACCGGCAGCAAGAGCACTCCTGAGGATGAGTCAGTGTCCCTGAAACCAGGCTGGTGATCCAGCAAAAAACATTTCAAGGAGAGACTCCTGTAAAGCTCTGCTCTGCATCGGTGATGTGATTCCCTGGAGCTGCCTGCTCCAGCCCAGCCTCTCCTGATCCATGGAGGGTCTGGGGTTCTCCAAGCTGTGTCCTCACCATGTCCAGCAGCAGAGAGAGCTTCTCCTGTCACCTTGTGCCTGTTCCATGTCCCAAGCTGGTGGCACTTCTGTTGGAATCCTGGAATGGTTTGGATGGGAAGGGACTTTAAAGATCCTTTCCTTCCACCCCCTGCCATGGGCAGGGACACCATCCACTGTCCCAGGTTGCTCCAAGCCCCATCCAAGATGGCCTTGGACACTTCCAGGGATGGGGCAGCCACAGCTTCTCTGGGCACCCTGTGCCAGGGCCTCAGCACCCTCACAGGGAGAGATTTCTTCCCAATATCTTATCTAAATCCACCTTTCTTTGGTTTAAAATAATTCTTGCTTGACCTTCCAGTGCTCCATGCCTTGGGAATGCCTGTAGTAGAGATGTGCTGGGATGAGTGGGAAGCAGCACTGGGCAGTGACTGCGCGTAATTGGTGTCACTGTGAGCAGCTGATGCTGCTGATTTTGGGATGAGTAATTCCAGCAGCTTAATTTGGGAAATCAGGCTCTTTGTGTCTTGCTGGGTTGATTTGCAGGACAACCCTGGCGCAGCCGGAGTCACTGTGCCGGCAGCTGGACATCTGGAATGCTGGTATGTCCCTGGCTCTGTGCCTGCCAGGGGTGGACACAGCACAAATCCTTGGCCCTCTTCTCCCAAAAAACAGGATTTGCTGCCTGAGGAGAAGGGGAACCCTTATCAGCACTGGCAGGAGGGACAGAGGTCATGGAATTCCTTGTGGCTGCAGAGGAAAGCAAAGGGTTTTAAAGGTTTGGGAGAGCATCCTTGGAATTTTTAGGGTTTGGTTTAGGCTGGGTTTAGTTTTGTCTATGTCTGTAGGATCAGGCTCTCCTGGAATACTTCCTTTGAATTTTAAGGCAATTCTATTTCTGGGAGATGTTTGGTGTCAGTGTACAGGGAAGAGGGACTTCAGCTTTGTTTCCTTCTTGGAAGTGGCCTGGGTGACACAAATACATCTGGCCTTCTCTCACAGATTCCACTGGTCAGGTGGGGATGGGACAAGGATGTGTCCATGGGGTTTGGTCCCTCAGCTCCAGGGCTGTGGGAGAGCAAGGATCCTCCCTACCCGGAGGTGGGTGCTCCTCTCCAACCCCTACTACCCAACCCCTGGGCGCTTCCACTCTATGGGAATTGAATTGGAGCTGCTGGCAAAGAGGAGGGGGTGTGACCCCTTGGAAAAATCCCTGTTGCTCTGAGAGATTGGCACAATCTGTGCTTGGTGACATCTCTGAATACTGGGTCACCAGGAGGGACAAGCTGGAGAGCAGCCAGCCTTGGGACAGCCCATCCATGCTGCTGTATTCCATATCTTCCTGGCTTCTCCAGGCATCTGTTTGTTTGTGTGGGTTTATCTCAACAGCAGCCAGTGGCAGCTTGGCACGGAATCCAGGAGCTGCTGCTTCAAGCAGCTCCTTGGAATGTGGCTCCAAGATGGAGCTGCCCACACAGCCAGCGGAATGGGCTGGAAGAGCAACTCCCAGCTGGCACGGGCACTTCTCTTCATCTTTCTTTCTGGGACTCTCTGGTGGCCCAAAGGAAATCCAGAGGGTGATGGCGGCTTCTCCAGTGTCCTTCCATCCTTCCACAAAGCATCAGCTGCCTTGCAATGTTTCCCAGAGAAGCTGTGGATGCTCCATCCTTGGGAAGTGCTCTAGGCCAGGTTGAACAGGGCTTGGAACAAACTGGGATAGTGGAAGGTGTCCCTGCCCATGGCAGGGAGTTGGAATTCAGTCATCTTTAAGGTCCCTTCCAACCCTAACTGTTCTGTGATCCTAGGATTCTGTAGTATCCAGGGATTTCCATGTTTCCCATAGTGCTGGCCAGTCCTGGCAGGGCTGTGGAGGTGCTCTGCGGCTGGAGCTGTTTGGTGTGAGGTGGCCAGAGCAAATTCCTCCTCATCCTCTTGGCAGCAGGAGCAGAGCAATCCCGAGGAGTGGATGATCCTGTCCTTGCTGCTCACGACTTCCTCCGGTTTGTGTGGGATGCGGGATTGCTGGGAATGAGCACCTAGTGAAGGCTTCTCGTGGGCTCTTGGTCACTAAATTTTGGGATCTGTGGACTCCTTGTGGACTTTTTGGGGTGATTTCAATCCAAGAGGTGCCTGTAAATAGTTTGGATGGGGGAGACATAATTGTTGCCTCCAGAGCTTTCCCTTCAGAGAATCCCATAATAGTTTGGGTTAGGAGGGCAGGGACATATTCCACTATCCCAGGTTGCCCCAAACCCCAGCTAACCTGGCCTTTGACACTTCCAGGGATGGGGCAGCCACAGCTCCTCTGGGAAATCCATTCCAGTGCCTCACTCCCCTTACAGGGAAGAATTTCTCCCCAATATCCCATCTAACCTTGCAGTGGGAAGCCATTCCTTTTGTCCTGTCACTCCATCCCTTTGTCCAGAGTCCCTCTCCAGATCTCTTGGAGACCTTTCAGGTTCTTCCTTCCCAAGTCCCTCTGTTTTATGGGCATGGATGTGGCAGTGCCTGGGGCCAGCCCGTGGTGGGAAGAGGTTCCCCAAACCCCTTGCTCTTCCCATTGGATCCCACAAATCCTATCTCAGAGCCGCATAACACAGCATGCCTCAGCTTTGGAGCTCCACCACTTTCACTGCCAAGGGATCCTTTCCCCTCTTTTCTTCCCAGCTCCTGCTTCCAGAGCCTTGTTTGTGGCCATCAGGATTTGACACACTCCTGGCATATCTCCCACGCCCATGGCAGCAGCAATTCCCGCCCTCTCCCCCTCTTCCCTTGCCCTGCCACCGCTGTTGGAGGCCTGTTGGGAGGGCTGCATTTGCCAGGAAATCAACGCCCAGCCTTTTTTTAGAGCCAGAAAAGCCCTGGCATAGGGATGACAGCAGCAGAAGCCAAGAGGCTCAGATGGTTTTAAATGTCAGGGAGAGGTGTAAACGGATCTGGGAGACAGCATGTCCAGGAGCCACGAGATTTCACAGACAGTAGCTCCAGAGCCAGCATCCTGCGGTTTTCCCTCTCTGGGAGACGCGGCTTTGCCCAGTCACTGTCCTGGAGCCTGCTGGGATTTGCCCGTGGTATGGTGCCGGTGGCCTCTGGACAAGGGGAGGATGAAGGGCTGGCAGGGGGAGCACTGGTGATGAGCAGAAGCGCAAACGCGCCTTGGCTCCTGCTGCCTCCGTGACCTTTTCCACTCCGACGTGATCCGTCCTGACACTCGGAGCGGGGGGGGAAGGGGGAAGTGGTCATCTGGGCTTGGCCACTGTGTGTTTGCCTGCTCAGCCCTGCCACTTCCCAAAAAAAGCTTTTGGAGTCTCTGAGAGTCAGCAAGTTCCCAGTGACAGCCATCTGTCCCATTTCCCTTAGCAACCATCCGTCCTTTTCTCCTTCATTGAGTGTCTGAGGCGGATCCTGCCTGGCAGACCCTGTCCCGCTTCCCTTTTTGCCTCTCTGGATCATTCCCATCTCCTGTCACTGTGGCACGGAGTCCTGACACCAGAGCACTCTCCTCTCTCAGGAATTCTTGGACAAAGCTTGGACAAGGGCTGTTTGCTCACATTCCTGCCTGCTATTTTTTACCTTCCAGACTGATCTTTTCCAGTTCCTCTGCTTCAGGAATTGTTCAGGCTGAAAAAACCTCCAAGACTGAGTTCAGCCACCCAGTTCTGCCATGGCCACCATTAATTCCTGTCTCCAAATGCCACATCCACTCAGCTTTTACATCCCTTCAGGAACGGGGACTCCACCAGTGCCCTGGGCAGCCTGATCCAACCCTTCCATGAAGGAACTTTCCTTAATATCCAAAGAGAAATTCCCCTGAGGCAACTTGAGACTTGTCCCTTGTTCCCTGGGAGCAGAGCCTGGCCCCCACCAGGCTTCATCCTCCCATAAGGGAATCATGGAGATGGAGAAGGTCCCCCTTGACCCTCCTCACTTCTCCAGGTTAAGATGAAATTCTCTGCTATATTTCATGGACTTGTGCAGAAGGGTGCTGGGAACTTCTCCTTAGGATAATAATTCCCGGTTATTGGTCTCCAACCTTTGCTTTGTTCTGAGGTCTCTCTCCTGTCTGCCTGCTGGGCTGTGATCCCAAGGCCTCTGCCAGGACTTTGTGGAGGAGCTGTGCTGCAATTTAGGATTTGGGATCTCCATGGGCAGTGATGTCTCCTGGTGAGAGCTGAGCTTCCCCCTCTGGCAGTTTGGAGCTGGGAGGAAGCCAAGTGGGTTAGACAAGGCTTTGAGGTCCTGGAGAAGTGGGGAATGGCTCTGCAGCCTGGTGTGAGGAGCGGGAAAAGAGCCAGGAGCAGAGCCAGGAAAGAATCCTTAATGGGAAACCTCCTGGTTCAGTCCAGCTGCCTCCAGAAGCAAGAGCAGGATCCTGAGGAAGCAGAGGAGGGAGGGATTTGACCTAATGAAATTATCCAAGCGCCTTGGCTCCAGCTGCTGCTCTCCAGTTGCATCTGACTGATGTCCAGAGACATGTCCTGCAGGGAAGGATCGAATCCTTCTCAGAGTGTCTCCATTCTCCGTGTTGTGCCTGCATCCGACAGCAGCATTCCAGGCTTCCTAGAGAGCCTGGGAGGCTGCAGGTGCTGCCTGGTGAGGGAGAGCTCTCCAACACTGCTTCCCTGGAGCACTGACAGGAACAACACAGCTGATCTGTAAATTTCCCTGTCCTGCTACAGCCATTTGCATCACAGGAGGTGAGCAGGCTCCTGGAAATTGGGAAGCAGCTCATCCTCTGGGTGAATTTCTGTGGTTTGGTGTCTCGGCCAGGGAAGTTGTGTTTGTGCCACGGAGCCCTGGGAAAAGGCCAGCTCTCCTGCTTGTGGGGGTGAAGGCATCCCACGTCCCTAAAGCTCCTGCTTAAAACCCTGATTCATTCCTGGGCTGGAGCTCTCCTCCCGAAGGAGGATTGAGCCAAGGGCATTCAAAAGGTGGGCGGGGAGGAGGAATAACACTAAGGAATTTTGGCAGGGGGTGAAGCAGATAAGGAAAATGGCACATTGTTATTGCACCTGGATTAGGCAGGGCCGGGATGGAGCCAGGAATTTCAGCAGCTGCCAGAGCTGCAAACACAACCCTGTGACTCAGGGGAGCTTGGGGGTTTGCATTTTCCTCCCCTCAAAGCCTTTAGGATTCATTTCCACACTTTTTCGGTTTTTAATTCCCAGCAGAACAGCGAGGCTTTTACAACCTGTGGTGAAAAAGCTTTGGAAAGATGGGTTTGTCCAAGGGAGAGCATAGAGGATGCTGGCAAATATCCCATCAGCCTAGAGCTTTATGGAGAGGAGTGCTTTATCCTCTCATTTTTCCCAAAGGAAAAGCCACCTGAAGCTGCCAGGCAGGAAGATGCCCTGTGCTTTACTGAGCAGTGGTGAGAAACTCCAGTGAATTGTTATTTAATGGTCCTTTTCCATGGCAATGACTCCTTCCCAGGGAGAAATTTCTGGGCTGAGGAGTCACAGCTTGGATAATGCTGGATAATGTCCTTGGGAGGGGGAAGTGCTGGCGGGATTGATAGCAAGTCTCCGACGCTTGGCTTCCAGAGTTAGATCTGGCACCAATTTAGCAAAGCAGCTGGATAGAGGAGTTTGTGCTTGGAATCGTGAGCAGCGAGGGCTGTGCTGAATTCCAGAATACAACCTGCTAGAGAAATCTTTCCAGGCTTTTTCTGTGGAGTCAAACCCATCCGTGTGTGCATGGGTGTGTTTACTATGTGCCAAGAGTGAGCCCACAGCATGGAAACCCCTTGGAAAAGGAAGTGATCCCACTAGGAAAGCGGCTTTGAGGCTAGAAAGAGGGGTCCTAAGGAAGGGATGGGTCACCAGCCTGTGTGGGTGGGAATGGGAAGAGCTGTGCCCAAGGGAAGGAGCTGGGAATGTGCCAGCTTTGCTCTGCCCTTCTTACCTGCAGTGGAACCTGGTGCTGCCTACACCTTGGGAATTTATGGAAGAAATTTTTACCTGTGAGGGTAGTGAGGCACCAGAATGGATTCCCTAGAGAAGCTGTGGCTGCCCCATCCCTGGAAGTGTTCAAGACTAGGTTGGACAGGCCTTGGAGCAACCTGGGATAGTGGGAGGTGTCCCTGCCCACAGCAGCAGGTGGAATGGGATGATCTTTAGGACCCTTTCCAACCGAAACCATTCCAGAATTTGATGTATGATCCCTTCAGGTGCCTGACAGAGGTTTCCCAATTCCTGCCCTGCCTTTGGCTGGCATTCAAGCCTCCAGTGTGCCAGCCTGAGCCTGAATTTGGGCTTCCAGCTTATCCCTGGATCAGCTCTCCCTAGGTTTGGCTCTGAGTGGGATGTATCCCCTCTGAATTAACAGTTTTTCAGGGATTCAGGCTCAGGTCCCTTCCTGTTACTGGAGGAACCATGGGAAGCCGAGGCAGCTGGAAGGGGAGATTTTTCCAAACATCCAGAGTGTGGGAGAGGCCTCTCCATTAGGGATTTTTAGTTAAGGTTTGAGTGATGCTGTTTCTCTGCAGAGCTGCAGCAGCTGCTTCTGCTGGAGGGACACTGCCAGCTGCTCATCCCTGCCTTGGGAACTTCCCAGGGGCTGGGAATGACATGGAGGGTTGAGCCAGGAGGTGTTAGATTGAGGGGACATCTGGGAAGGTTTCTGGGGAGATTTGCTGGGATAATGAAGGATTTGAGGGGCAGGAACAGTCTGGAAGCACTGGATTAGCAGCACTTTGGTAGGAGGTGATGGAGGCTGATGGCTCTGGAGAGTCGCGGGTGGGAATTACACTGGGAAGGGTGGGAGGGA
>VWYI01034251.1:189163-303141 GCA_013399455.1 Anthoscopus minutus
AGGGTGGGAGGGAGGGCTGGGAAGGCACAGCCACCACAGGGATGGAAGCAAACACCGGCACTTCCTGCTTGATGACATGGGGATGAGGGTCAGGAAAGCCTGTTACTGCGCTTTTTAAAATCACTTTCCAAGTTTGGGTTGGCAACTGTGTGGTTTGGTGGGAATTTCATGAGGAATTACGGTTAGCTGCACAGAGGGAGCAGCTTTGGCTTGTGCCAGGGAAGGTTTAGATTTGGAATGGCAGAAAACTCCTTCATGGAAGGGGTTGTCAGGCACTGGAACAGGCTCCAGGGGTGGAGTCCCCAGCCCTAGAGGGATTTAAAACCCATGTGGATGTGGCACCTGGGGATGTGGCTTAATGATGGCCATGGAACAGTTGGACTGTGTGATCTTGGAGGACTTTTCCAACCTCAATTCTTCAACAACTGATATTCCCTAGAGAGTGAGAGACAGTGGATGAGGTGCTGGAATTTTTTCCCCTGGAGGGAATGTTGGGATAATGCTGTTACCTTCCCAGGTGG
The DNA here is from genome assembly GCA_013399455.1 of Anthoscopus minutus. NCBI lineage: Eukaryota > Metazoa > Chordata > Aves > Passeriformes > Paridae > Anthoscopus > Anthoscopus minutus. The sequence goes on from VWYI01034251.1 coordinate 189,685, forward strand.
CCTGTACTTTTTCTGAACAACAAAAACACCTTCCCAAAAACACTTGTTGCTGTCACTCCTTGGAATTCAGTCAGCTGGAACAGCCTGTGCCTGCTCCAGGGGTGATTGTGCCCAGCCTGGTGTTTGCAGGGAATGAGGAGAGAGGAGGTAATTTGGATAACCTGGATGCTGGAATCCCCGCACCAGGGAGACTGTTGCACTCCCAGCCATGTTCACGCTATTTCCCTATGATTTATTGTAATCCTAATAGAGCAGCTGAGGGAAATTGGCAGTGTTGGGATGGAGGAGGAGAGGGGCTCGTTACCTTGGGAGTAACAGAGCATCTGGCTCTGACTGGGAGCCCAACAGGAGCAGGATTTCGGAGCATCGGGTTTGGATGTGCTGTGCCTGGGGGCGGTGGCAAGAGCAACAAACTGAATAATAATAAAAAGCTTCCCATGTTCCCAGCTATTCCTGGAGCCTTGTTCCTTGTCCAAATTCCCTGGAGGAGGAGTTGGTTTGCTTTTAGGTTTAGGAGAATCCTTAACCCTGGAATCCATTGGTTTTTTTTTTCAGGACACCGGGAACAGCAGAGCTGGATGGGTTCTTTGCTGATTGACTCCCTTCTGGCACATTCCAGGGATCTCCAGACGTCCAAGGCTGCCTACAGTGGTCCAGACTTTTCCCGGGAGATGATATGGAGAATTCCAAGGCTGTGTTGTGGGACAGCCCCATGCCATATCCATATGTTGAGGAATGATGCTCCAGCTGGAAGAGCACCACAGAATTCCCTCTCCCTCATATTCCCAGGTCATTCCTGCACAAAGAGTACAGATCCATCCAGAGATGAGTAAACAATAGCAATTCCTTAAACCTTTGGGAGGTTTCCTTTGGGGATGGATGATGATGCCCTGATGGAAACACTGCATCTGAATTATCCACAGGAATAACCCAGCTGATGGATGTCTGGGATGCTCTAACTCTCCTTTCCGTCCCTCTGAAGGTATAGGATTCCCAGGAATGTGTATTCATCTCCATGCCATTGCCCCAGGCATTTAAACCCAGACTCGACCCTTTCCCACAGGTTGGGAAGCTATCAAATGAATGGATTTCCTCTGGAGGTTTGAGGTGGGGACAGATCCATACAAACATAATTTCTTTTGTGACAGGCTCAGATTAATTCCTTAATTCCCTTAAATGCTTTGCCACCCGCCCTCCATGTCATGACAGCAGGAAAAAAAAAGGGATTTCTGAGGGCATTAATCCATCCCTTAATGCCTTAGGGAACGTTAAGGCATCCAGTTTATCCGAAACATTCCAAAATTTCCTGTAAATGGTGTCACTGCCATACAGAAGTCAGGGAACGGAGCCCTGGGGATCACTGGGATGAATCCTGACGCTGGAACTGGGCTATAAATATGGTCTAGCCCTTGCAATTTGGTGAAGCCAGGCTGGAAATGGGCAGCTGGAGCTGCTGGAATGCAGAAATCCTGAGCTGTATCAGATTAATTGCCTGGTGCTCATTAATTGGCAGGATGTGGGCTGGGATGTGCTCTATCCCACCCCTTGGAAAAGCCTTGGATGGCTTCTGATTGTATTTCCCAATCTTCCTGAGCTTCTTCCCTCTGTCTGCTCCAGGTTTTGAGTCTTCCAGGGGTGCCTGCCCATCCAGAAGCGAGTTGTGCCAAAGGGAGACCTTGGAAGTGCCACAGGGTGGATGAAACGATTTGTTGGAATGCTAAATTTGGCAGCAGCTTTTCATCCAAATCAGAGCCACTTTGCACCTGTCTGGGAAGATAAAGGGACTCGGAATGAGCGTGAGTGGGATTTTTCTGCCTGAACGGGATACAAAGGCCTAGGCACAAACGAATTCCGGCGCTTCAAAGCCTTTCCTGAATGTTTTTCCACCCCTGTCAGGCTGTTTTATTTCCCAGGTATGGTGATATCACCCAGCAGACCATTTGAAGGCTGCTCCACTTGCTTTAAGGAGGAATGGGCAGGTGAGGATATGCTGCTATTCCCTGCCGGAACAGCTTTTCTGGGACAGAAATATATTATTTTTTCCCCAGTGCGCCTTTTTTTTTTTTTTTTGTGGTTGGAGCATCTAAGCTGTGTCCTTGGATGATACCAGCTGCCGTGTTTAAAGGGAATCACTGTTCTTCCTGCCAAACAGGATGGCTGTTGTGACATGTCCATCCTTGTGAGGGCTTTTTTGTGAGGAAGGGCAATTGGTTGGAAGGGACCTTCCAGCTCATCCAGCTCCACATGCAGGGACACCTTCCACTATTCCAGGTTGCTCCAAGGCTGGTCCAGCCTTGTCTGGTACTGTTCCAGGGATGGGCCAGCCACAGCTTCTCTGAGAAATCCATTCCAGGGCCTAACCAATTTCTTCCCAATATCCCATCAAACTATGTTCTCTGTCACTGGGAAGCCATTGCCTCATTTCCTGTCACTCCATACCCTTGTGAATAGGCTTTTTCCATCTTTCTTGGGAACATTTCCCAATAGGAAAGCATTGCTTTTCCATGCTGGGCATTGAAAGCAGTGTGCCAGGCTGTCTCCATGAGGGAGATCAAAGTGGAGCGCTGGGTAGTTTTCCGGAGGGAAGGGGTGCTGGGAGAGGCCTAGGTGCGGTTGAGGGGAGATTTTATTGCTCCCTAAATTCCTAGATTGGAGGGGGAGGCGGACTGCAGCTAGGCTGTGCTCCCATGGAACAAGGTGCGGGACAAGAGGAAATGAACTTCCTGAACTTCTGTCATGGGAAGTTCAGGTTGGACACAAGAAGGAATTTCTTCATGGAAAGGGTGATGAGACACTGGAAGGGGCTGCCCAGGGAGGTGGTGGAGTCCCCATCCCAGCAGGTGTTTAAGGAATGATTGGATGTGGCACTCCGTGCTCCAGGCTGAGTGACAAGGTGAGGATTGTCACAGGTTGGACTCGGTGGTCCTGGAGATCTTTTCCACGGGAATTGGTTCTTGTGGGATCCTTCCGTGACTCTGGTGTGATCTTTTCCGTGATAATATCGCTACTGCAGGTGACCATCAGCCCAGCAGAGGCCTCTGCCCACGGCAGGTGGGCTTTGTCTGGATTCCAGTGAGAATTCCCCGCTGGAATCCGCGACCGGCCATGGACTGCCCCGCCCCGTGGCGCTACCGTCGGGCGCCACTAGGCGGCACCGCCGCGCCCCGCACCCCTCGTTGCCGTGGCGACCGCAGGTTGCGTAGCGGCCCTTACGCAGTTGACGCAGTGGGCGGCCCCGGTGAGGCGGGGGTGGCCCCGGCAGGGCGGAGGCGGCGTTGGAGAATCGGGGGCCGCTGGGCCCCCGGCATGGAGGAGGCGGCGGCGGCCGCGGCGCTCCCGAGGCGGCGGCGGCGGCGGGAGCGAGGTGAGGGGAATCGATGGGAATGGCGCGGCAGCGGGGTTCGGCGCTGCGGCAGGTGCAGGGGAGCCCGGAGGGCGCTGGCAGGGCCGAGGTTGCGCCCGCCGTCGCCCCCCGCCCCGCTGGGCTGCAGGCCCGTGCCGCCCGACGGGTCTGGATCCCGCAGGAAGCGCGGCATTCCCGCCGGGAAGGGCTCTGCTCCATGTGGCCTGCTCCCCGCGGGAAGCGGTGGGCTTCCACCTGCGCCTCTGGAAAGCCGCCATCCTGCCCTGGGCAGGTGCGAGGCGTGAAGGTGATCCCGTCGTTTGGGATTCGGGATTCTGCGGTGGGAGGCGGGAGCGGTGCTGCTAGATGTCCAGGAAGAAGAAGCTGCGGTGTGGGTGTGACACAGGGATTCTTGCTCTCAGCTTTTATTACTTCCCGCAGGGAATGGTACCTGACTTGAGCAACGCGCGCGGATGCGGAGCCGTGGCCGTAAAATTCCCAAATTTAGGATTGCAGGCAGCTGCAGAATTCGTATATCCTTATAAAAGTAAAGGAGATGTCACTCCGAGATCTTGGAGTTGGAATGCTGCCTGCCTGCTCAGCCAGAATTCCCGCTGTGCCCAATTCTCGGAATTAGTACCTGCTGGTGTATTTGGGACAGGCTTCAGTTGGCACTGGGAATATGGGAATGGAGATTGCCGAGCCTGGTGTACGCTGTGGTCCTTAGAGCCTGCTCTGGGTGGGAAATCACACAGTGCTTCCCAAAGGTGGGATATATAACCCTATGTGGCATGACAGCAGCAAAACTGCAGGGAATTATTTTAAAGGAAAGGAGTATTCCAGGGTGGGAATATTCATCTCCCCTGTGGGTGAAACTTAGTGGGGATGAGTTGCTGCAGCTTCCTGGCTGGACAGGGAGAAGCATCCAAGTTTTTGTGGTCAGGCTTAGTGTTGTTAAATGGAAGATAATGAAATAGTGGGAAATGGCTTCGGACTCTCCATGATTCTGGCATTGGCTTGGCTGAAATGGGTATCCTGTGGACACTGCTGGTAAAAGCTTTCCAAGTGGGAAACCTGAGCTGGGGGAAGGTGTGTGTTGTACCAGGTATTGGTTTTCAGGGTCATAAAAGTTGCACGAGGATCTTAAAGCTGCTGGTGAAATTCCAGCAGTGCCAGCTTGGACTGGGAATGGCTGAGGGGGACAGGAATACCCAACAGGGACAAGAGACTTGGAAAAGCATCTGTTACATGGTGAATGATACAGATAACCTGGAATTTCTGCAGCCAAAACCCTTCAGCAAGGAGCAGGATAAAATTCCCTCTTTAAATGGGAATTTAAATTGGAAATTTGGGAGTTGGCAGCTCTGCTTTCCAAAATTTTACTCCGGAGGGTCAAATTCAGGGATTTAGGGATACAGACTATGTACTGCAGGTACTGATTTTTGTCAGTGCTGACCTACAAAAATATGGATTCGACCTGAATTCCAGTTTAAATTAAGGCCATTGGCACTTTTTGCCCACTACCTGCACAGCCAGACTGGAATCCTGGAGACAGGGAATGCTGTAAATCTCTGGCAGCTCCATGGTTGCTGGGAAAAGGACAGTGAGAAAGGGAAACTTCTCTGGGCTGTGTCCACCCGTTCCCTTTCCAGAGGGGTGGGAAGGAGCAGTTGTGCAATTATGGGATTTGAGGGAAGTGCTGTGCCAGGTGGGAAGGTGAGAAGGATGAAAGTGCTCCTCCCAATGACTAAAAATGTGGGGGAAAAAAAAATCCTACGTTTTGGAAACTTTGTTAAAATTCCCTGGACAAATAATTATGGCTACCAAAAAAACCCCCCCTGATTTTGGATTTTTTTTTTTACTTTGTGTGATGCTCTCAATCCTGTTCCTTGTGGTCTTCCTTCCCTTGGAAGTTAATTAATTGGGAGCTGGCTGCCCCAAAGGAGATCACTTGGGTTTCAGAGCTGCCGTATCATTGTATGGATTTGCAAAATCAGGATTTAAGGCTTGTGTGCTTTAGAAATTTGTCCTTAAAGTGGCATAATCCTGGTTTTTGGGGTCTTTTCCAGGCAGCTGGAAGGATATAGGGAGGAAAACTGTTCAGATTGAGGATGTAAAGCTTGGGATGCTTAGGATGGCAAAGAGTTTGGAGAAGCTCCCGGTCATTCCCAGGGCTGGCTGTCATTTATGGAACTTCCTTGGACTAAACTTGCAGGAATTCTCTTCTGTCCCAAACATCCCTGTCCTGTCTGAAGGCTTTTTTTTTTGGAATTAAACCTTTCTACCTCCCCTAGACTACACAGCTTTATTTTAAGGAGCCTGCACCCTGCTTTGCCTCTCCTCTCATACCATCTTTCCCAAATAAATGACCCTCGGTTCCACCTCTGCCCTGACAGTGATCCAGCTGGTGAATAAGAACATCCCAAACTTGATTGAGCCCTGGAGTTTGAGGAATTTCCAGTGAAAGATGAAGCAGTTGAGATGGGGTGAGTGAAACCATTTTAATCTGCTCTTGGAGCTGCAGGGCTGGAGTTTTTCAGGAGCTGGGAGCGGATGAAAGTGGCCTTTGTGCCATGGGAAGTGTGACAAATGGACTTTTGTGGGATCTGCGGAGAGTGCTGGGATGTTTATTCCTGCTGGGATAGATGGGAGTCAATCAGGCTCTTCAGGCCAGTTGGAGCTGATATTTTTGTTATTCCATATATGATATTGATCATTTAGGTGTGTTTCTATACATTTTTGTGTGGATTTTTAAGGAGAAACCAGGGAAAAAATCCTTGAAAATTTGCCAGGTGCAGCACCTGCCCAGCTTGGAATGTTGAAATTGGAACAAATTAGAGTGATTTTCCAGGTTTTGGTAAGAAATGGGAAAGTCTGCCCTGCTGAGGAGTATTCTGCCCTGAAATACAGACAAAAGGGTGGCTGGACCCTAGTGGGGATTTTGGATACAGAATGTAATTCCCACAGAGTTTTGGGAAAAATGTGTCCTGTACCTTCAGGCCTTCCTTCCTCCTTTTTCTTTCCTTTCTCCCCCCTTCCAGTGGAAGGCACATGGATCCCTTACCTCTGGATCTCTTTGGAAAGATGAAATAAAAAAGCTTTAGGTTGTTTTCCTCTTCTTTTTAGCAGGAGCTGGAAATCTGCATGGCAGGTAGAGACTGTCAGGAATTCTGTCCTGGACTTCTAATCCAGGAGTTTCTTCTTTAACTCAAATCCTTCTTTCACTGCCCTTGTGTTCCAGCAAATCCCTGCAAATCCTTAGCCTGCCCCATCCATTTGGCATTTCTCCCTCTCTTTGAGGAGCCTTCTGAGCTCCTCTTCAAAGATCTGTGGAATTGTATGAAAATTCCTGGCTTTTTGTTCCCTTCCAGCTGAGATTTTGGTTCCTGTGTGTTCCCTTGGTGTAGAATTAAAACAAGTGGGTTCCTCAGGGATGGCTTTGAGGTCAATGGGAAATTTTATCTGAAAACAGGATACGAGATGTAATTTAGAGCTTTCAATTCCAAGTCTTCCTGGATTGCCAGGAAAAACTTGCCATTTCATTGGGAGTAAATATGGTAAATATCCCAGTGCAACTCACCTGTAGCCATCAGTAAATAAGGGAATGCCACCTTAAATGAGCATTTTCCATGACTTTTTTCCTCTGGAACCTGTTTCCTTGGAATTTCTTGGCCTGGAGGTTTTACTGTCACCACAGACTGAGTGATCCTGAGTGATCCAGGCAGGCTGCAGGACAGAATCTTTATCTGTGTTCTTTTGGAATAAAATGTTGTATCCCTCAGGCCACCTAAAAACATTTGAACTGGATAATGAGAAGAAACAGGAAAATTCAGGACATTCCTATTATAGTTCAGTGCAGTAAATAGAAAATGGGGAGGCTGGGATGGAATTCAGCCCTTTCTTCCATGAAGGTTCTTTTCTTCCCTGGAAGGTTCCCATTTGGATGTGTCCTGCTGCTCCATGTCTGCTGGAAGTTGGAATTTCCACAGCTCTGCATCCTTTGGGATGAAATTTATTATTCTGTCATGGCTTGCCTTTGCAGCCCAAATCCATGGTGTTGACACAGCCTGGATGTATTTCTGGAATACAGATTTCAGCTCCAAACTGGGAACCTCTGGAGGCTTGGCTTTTCCCATTGGATCTGCTAAATGATCCTGCAAATTGGTGCTGTTTTCTCTCATGGGTAATAAACTGTTTCACCTCCCAGAAAATGGGAGCAAGGCAGGTGCTGCATGGGAATTTCCAGCACCTCAGCTAGCCAGGGATTGTCCTGAAAAAAGTGTATGCTGCTCTGCTTGGATCCTGTGATTAGAATGCTGGAATCCTGGAATGGTTTGAGTTGGAAGAGGCCTTAATGCTCACTCACTATCCTAGGTTGCTTCAAGCCCCATCCAGCCTGGCCTTGGACACTTCCATGGATCCACAACTTCTCTGGGCACCCTATTTCTTGGTGATATCCAGATCCTGTAAATGTTCTCTAGGCCACGTTTCACCTTTGGAAGCACATTCTCCTTTTTCTGACTCCGGGTTTTTTCCAGCTGATTCAGTTGTTTGTCACCATCTCCATAGCACCAGAGCATCCGCTAATGACAACCAGCATTTCCCTAAATGAGAGCATTCAGGGATGAGCTGGTTTTTTCCTTGGAGAGGGGAAAACATATGCCCTGTCAGAGGAAGGAGAAAAACTTCCCATAAAAGCAGGAATTTGTGACTTGTGCTGCTCATTTTCTTCCCTGGATAGAGTAGAGAATAAAGGAAGATTTCCTGGAGAGATTCTGTGCTCTGTGGGATTGCTCTTCCCTCTACCTTTGTCAGTTTTCTCTTATTTTTTAGTGGAAAAGGAGGTATCCGTGTTCCAAAACTGGAAGGATTAGAGCTTTCCTCAAAATTCACTGACAAATCCATGGGCAAAATTCTCTTTCCCTTTGTGGAACTGTGGTATTAAAACTTCTGCAGGAAGCCACAGGCTGCTTTGTCTGGAAAACCTTTTTCCCCCTCTAAATTTCATGGTTACTCCTGTATCAATGTGTTGCTTTTTGAAAAGAGTCTTCTGGCCCTTAAAAAAAATAAAGGGATCATGTTTTGTCCCTGAACTCATTTGAACACCTCCAGTGCTAAAAGCGAATTTGACTCGCTTAAACAGTAGGAAATGGGCACATCCCCAAATCCAGTGTTACCCATGATTATTCCAAGGCCTGAAAGAGCCTGAGATAAAGAGATTTGTTGCATATAACTCTTTGCCTCATGGAATCCCAGCTGGCAAGGAGAATTTTGGGATTCTCCAGGGCCTTGCTCTGACTTTGTGTTCCCCTTGGATGAGGGCGGAGGAATGAGGAGAGGCGGGTTAGGAGGTGGGAAGCTCGTGGGAAGCTGCAGAAAATGCTCAGGAATGGGCGGCTGAGTAAGTGTGGAGCCTCCTGGGAATATTGGCAGAATCAGTGAAATTCCCTTGTGAGGTGGGGAGCAGGAATTTGGGGAGGGAAATCAGAAACATGCCGATGTTGGAAGTTTCTGTTATCTAACACTCAAGTTTGCAGGATCTGTTTTAACCTGGAGAAAAGGAGGATTGGAGGAGCTTCTCATTCCCTACAACTCCATGACTGGGTATGGGAGCCAGGGGAATGGGCTCTTCTCCCATGGAACAAATGACAGGACAGGAGGAAGCAGCCTCAAGTTGCATCAGGGGCGGTTTAGGTTGGATATTGGGAATATTTCTTCATGGAAGGGGTTGTAAAGCACTGGAAGATGCTTCCCAGGGCACTGGGGGACTCCACCAGAGGGATTTAAAGAGGGATTTAAAATCCATGTGGATGTGACACCTGGGGACATGGGTTAGTGGGTTGATTGTTGGATTTGATGATCACAGAAGTCTTTTCCAACCTTAACAGTTCCATAATTCTGTATGTGGAGGCCAGGCACTCCTGAAGCTTTTGATGTTTCAAACTCTTCCCATGTCCTTTTTACCATAACCCATGTTTTGTGTCCATAGATTTGCTGGCTCTTTGCATGTTTGTTCCCTGGAATGCCCTGGAACCCTGGTTTCCAGACATTTCTGGGTAAGAACTCCAAGGATTCTCACATTTAGCGTTTACTCTTTGGGACACATGAGGTTTAATTCGGTCCTTAGGGGGATGATCCCACCAGATTTTCTTTCTTTTGAGGGGTAACAAGACAGGGAAGTGAACTTTTGGAATTGTGGCATCTGCAAGCCCAGGAAGGACTCATGGTTCCGGATTTTTGGGATACACTGTGGGGGTTCAGGCAGCGGAACTGATCTGAGGTGGCTTTTAATGATTCTGAGCGCACCCAAATCCTTCTGGCTCAGGAGAGCAGAAGGGAATGTGCTGTATTTGTTCACTGGATGCTCATTCCAAGGGTCGGATTAGTTCAGTGTTCCGTGGCAGCTCCAACTGGGTGGACGAGGTGCTGGGGAGGCGTCACCTGGGCAAGCTGAGAAAGAGGTGGAGTTGCCCAAGGGAACTTGGGAATCTCTCCAACACGGAGGATCCTGGACTGTCCTCAGCCATTTATCCTCTTAAAACCTTGGGATATTGTGCAATGGACAAGTCAATCATAGGATATTCCAACTTTGAAGGGACCCACAGGGATCATTGAAATCCAGCTCCTGATGTCCTTGGTGTTCCCAGCTGCCATTGTATTTATCCTCTCAGTTTCCAGATGCTCTCCTTGTTTTTCTTTCCCTGTTAACTCTTAATTGATCAACACTTGGAAGCAGAATATGGATTGAGAAGAGTGAGAGGTACTTCCCACTGCTAAGAAACGAGGCCTCTCATTCCAGGAGAGCCTAGATGGGGAGTTTGAAAAACCAGATGGAATGGGAAGAACTCATCCTGGATCCTGCTCCTGTAGCTGCAGCATTTTGCCTTGTGGGTGCCAGAGCTGGGAAATGCTGCCCTTTGGAGTGCAAAAAGCGTGGAAGGGTGTGGTCGGAGCAATCCGGAACCTTTTCACCTGAAAGCACCTGATTTATGACACCAAAATCCCAATGTTAACGTGGATTTGTTTGGTGAGCTGCTTGGCTCTGAGTTCCCTGGTGCTGGGCCAAAACACTCCCTCCTGCCTGGCATGGATAACACAGCCCTGGAGCCTCTGCTCTGGGGTGAGTGAGGGCTCAACATTCCTGAAAAACAGTGAGTTGGCCTTTCCATTCTTCTCCCAGGTACCATCTGTTTAAACCTTAATATTTAGGGAAGTTTGTTCAGTAGAGAGTGGGAGCAAATCCCCTTCTCCTTCTGGAGTGCTTTCACCATTCCAGAGTGTCAGGACCTGGAAGTTTTACATGGATAGGATGAAAGCAGATGGATCTTCTGCCTCAGTATCTGGAGGTACAAGGTGTTGTGCCAGAGGGTGGGATACTGAAATTCCTGGTTGTCCAGGCCTGGAGAAGTGGGAGATCCTGTTGCCAGACGATGTGACCATTTTGTTTCCTTGTACTTTAGACAGCTATTTTGGTGTTTGCTCAGCTCCTTACACCTGACTGCAAGGGTTTTCCAAGGCATTTGCATTTTGAATTGGAATTCTTGTTGCAACTCTGGATCTTTTAAGGAGAAAAAGTGACAAATCCTATTAGGAGAGAGGAAAAGAGAGGAATTTAGGATTATCCAGGACTTGGTGGTCCTCAGGGATGTGGCTGCTGCTCCCTCTTTGGAGGAGAAATGAGAGAAGCATTATTTTACCTTTCCCAATATTTATAGTATTCCTGCTGCCGACGCTCCATTAGACATCACTACTCTTGGAAAAGGAGATAAGGTTGGAAGTTCTCATGTTCCTATGGGAACAGGGAGTTGCAAGGCTTGGAGTTCTCATTTATAAGAAGATTTGTTAGGGAAGGTGGGAAAGGGGTTTAATTTCTGACTTCAGTGGGAAACCAAGATTCCTTCTCTCATGGTTGGCTCCTGACTCCAAGTTTTCCCATTTCAGGCTGCTCTGTTGCCTCAGAGTTAATTACAAGTTGGATAAGGAGATGCCCGTATCCGCCCTGCTGTTGTTTTGCTGACTCAGCAGCCCAGAGGTCGTTTTTTTTAGGGAGAGGGGCAGCAAAAAGACCACCCTGGATTCCAGATGCTTGTGGAGCAGGGTTAGGAACCCGTGGGATGAGTTTTCCAGTCGAATTCATATTCCTGAATCTGCTTTTCCCACCTGCTTGGAAGTAGATAAGATGTTCAGGACAGAGAAATCTGGGGTTTTTTTCCTAGTGCAGCTGTTGTTTAAGTAGCTCCCAAGTAGTCCCCAAGGGGACTTTGCTATCCCCAGTCCTGTCTCCATGCCACTTCCTGGGAATATTGCCCCATGTGTGTTCAGAAAGGTTTGTGGGGAGAAATTCAGGAAAACAGCTGCGTTGTGTGAGGGAAGAGAAATTGCAGTCCCAAAGTTACCTCGGAAAATTGAAACAGAAAAATGATGAGAGGTCAATTAAGGAAGAACTATGCTTTCTAAACAGGTTTCCAGCCAAATCTAGTGGAAAACAGGCACCTGCTGTGGGATGGGGCCTGGGTTTCGATGTGTTGGGATCCTGACTGAAGCAGTTGTGAAGTTTTTTTCGCTGTGGGAGCTTCCCAAGGGCTCTTCTGCCACTGCACTATGGCTGGGTTGTGGGCAGCACATCTGGGACTCCTGCATGAGGGACGCAGTCCCTTAATTTTTCATAAATCCAGGATTTGGAACTTCTGCCTGAAGGTTGTCATCCCTTATTTTGTAATACAGGGATTGTCTTTTTATCCTCGAATTTGGATTTTCCATTAATTAGTGGCTGTTACTAATTACGACTTGGTACTTTAATACTTTAGTTTTCCATGTTTCCAAACTGCAGAATGGAATTTGGATTCATCTATCCCTTTGGAGGGCAGAGAAGTTTCGGCTCTTCAGTTAAAGGGGAGCTCTATCTTCCTTGGAGTCTTTTTCCTTGGAACTATTTTGGGAAAATGATTTCATCTTCCGCCTGGAGCGGGGGACAAGCCCACCCCAGAAACGTGGGGGATTCGGAGCTTCTGTTCTTCTCTGCAGAAAATCAAGGAATTGTGCCTCAGATTTCCCTAAAATGGGGGTGTTGGAACATTGTAGGAGGGAAAAGGGATGAGTTGTGTGCTGCTAGTGGACAGATCTGTGTCCTCCAGAGGTCGGTCACTCCTTGCTGGCAGACCGGAGCAGGAATGGGATTCCTGGGTGCTGGCAGCTGAGGGAGGAGTGTTAAAGAGGCAGCTTCTGCTGGCCTCTTCCATTAATTCCAACCCCTTCTCTCCTTGTTTTCTCCTGGGTGTTTACCTCTGGATTCTTTGGCTCCCATCCTGGTGATGCTGAAGCCTGTAGTGGATTTTGGAAGAGCTGGATGAGGGTGGAGGTGAGATTTTATCCTGGCACATTTCAGAGCCTGGATTGTCCCTCCCCCGCTGCTTTCCTGGTAGAAACACGGAATTTTCCCATTTTGCTCTGTTGTCTCCTTCCTGGCTTATGAGGGAGAGGAGAAGGGATGTGTGAGCTGCTGGTGCTGGAATTTAAAACCTCTTCATAGAAAGGATGAGGTCATCCCAGTGTCCATTTTCCCTTTTCCAGCTTCAGACTGGCAGCTGGAACACCTTGAAAATTCCAGCCGGTAAGTCATGTAACTGAGTGGGGAATTATTCCTAATGTCATTCCATAATCTTATTCCCTTACTCCAGAGGGATCATTTGAGCTCTTTTGCTGGGCACTGATCCCAGCTGGGAGCAAGGAATATGGTGGTGGGAGAAAGAAACCTGTGGACATCGAGTTTTTCCAGCTTAAGGAATGTTGGTTTCATCCTGTGCTGGACAATTCCAGGCTGGATGATGGAGCTGGATATTCCCTGGGTCTGTCTGCTCTGCTGTTTACCTCTTTGCAATGAAAATAAAATCCTTAAATATCCGTGGGATCTTAAGGTTGCAAAAATGGGAATGTCAGTGGTTAGAGACATTGATTGATTTATTTTTTCCTGCACTGGAGAAGGTGTGTTGTCTGTGGAATGTGGGAATATGGCTGGGAAGGTGTGTGAGAAGCTCCTGGAATTCTGGGAGCTATTAGGAGCACTCAAGAGATCCCTTCTCCAAGAAACCTTTGGAATTTTCTCGGTATTTTGGAAAAAAATCAAAGCCATCTGACAAGCCAGGTGAGACGAGACACTTGAGTTGTGCCAGGGGAAGTTTTAGGCTGGATATTAGAGAAAATTTCTTCATGGTAAGGGTTGCAAAGCATTGGAACAGGCTCCAGTGGTAGAATCCCCATTCCTGAAAGGATTTAAAATCTGTGTGGATGTGGCACTCGGAATAGTGGTGGCCTTGGTCATGCTGAGGAATGTTGGACTGGATAATCTTGGAGGGCTTTTCCAACCTGAACAATTGCAGGATCCATTTGTCCGTGGTGTTGGACACCTAGAAGGTCTCAGCCTGGCATTCAAGGATAATTTGCCTATCCTGTGGGCTATGGCATCCCAAAACATCACAAGGATGAAGGCAAAATTCCTCTTATTCCTTATCAAAAAGACTGGGAATATTTTTTCCTTACTGCCCAGAAAAGATTTGTAGATCTCGTCTTGTGCCTGTACTCAGAATTTAAGGCTGAGAGAATGAACTGAGGGGAAAAAGAAGGGCAGGATTTGGGATGGAGAAGAGTCAGACCTGGGCAGGGATAATTCCTGATCCTTTGGAACTTGATTATTATTCTTTAATCAACTGTGTTAATTATGATATCATATTGCTCCAGGCCTCTGAACTCAGATCAGTGAGGAGGATGTGAACTGAAAAAGGTGAAACAAAGAAATTTTTTCCAGCTTTGGAAGTTCACTTGCCCTGGCAATAACAGAATGAGTCACCAAAGCCCAACTCTGGTGCCTGTGATCTCTTCCCGGCTAATTAGAACATTCCCACCAAGAGCTCTTCCAGGCATTTCCCTTTGAAGCTTAATTGAAAAAGCTCTGGATGATTGGATACTTCATGGTTAATTATAAGATAATTAAAGGAAAGCAGGGAAAATCCACACCTGGACAAATCCTGCTGAAGGAATCTCTGCAAAGGCGCTCTATTTAATTACCAGGATGGCCACACGTTGCCTCGGGAATGAGAGGAAAAAGGAAATTCTTTGCCAGCAGCCTCAAACTGGTTGGGCTGGGAGCCAGGGGCTTGTCCTGAAGTAGATCCCAATAAACATCTTTTTTTCCTTCATAATCCTGTTTGGATTATAAATTCAAGTAGAAAATGATTATAAATTCATTTGTAATTTGTTTCTGCTGGATGAGAGGTAAGGTGGCTCCTCTCTGAAAGATTAATTGCAAAATGCATCCCTGTACTGTTGGAGCAGGGATCCTTCCCATTTTCCGAGGGTTCCCTGGACAAGATTTGAGCTCAGTTTTTCTTTGGAAAAATGGAATTGCTTTCCAAAAGCTGTGGAGTTACTGAGTTTGGTGGAGAGGGATTGGGATCACCTGGCTGTGATCCAGGATGTCCAGCAGCCAGGTGTGAAATCCAGCTACAGCCCTGGGGATGATCCTGCTGGGATTTACTGTAGGAAAGGTGATGTCTTTCCTATTCAATTCAGACATGGATTAAAGACAGGCTGGGATTGCTGGGAATATTCAGGCTGGACAAGAGAAGGCTCCGGGGAGACCTTAGAGCCTCTTCCAGAGCCTAAAGGGGTTCTAGGGGAGCTGAAGAGGGACTTGGAACAAGGGCCTGGAGTGACAGAACAATGGGATCAGCTTCCCACTGCCAGAGGGCAGGGATAGATGGGATATTGGGAAGAGATGCTTCCCAGTGAGGATGGTGAGCCCATAGAATAGCTCTCACACCCCAAGAAGCTGTGGGTGCCCGATCCCTGGAAATGCCCAAGGCCAGGTTGAATGGGGTTTGGAGCTACCTGGGGTAGTGCAAGGTTTCTTTGCCTGTGGCACGAGCTAGCTGGAATGGGATGACCTTAAGGTCCCTTCCTACCCAAACCATCTGGAATTCAGGGATAGTTTTAGGACAAGCACAATCATCTCATTTTCAGGATCATTCTATCTATATTTTAAGAATCATGTGGTTTAAGTTCTGGATCATCTCCTGCTGCCTCTGGGTACCTCCTGCTATAGTCTGGCATTCCCCAGTTCTGGAGCTGGTGCATTCCCATATTTGGGCAGTTCATCTTTCCTGCTCCCTGTTCTCTTGGGAAGGATTGTTCCTGGTTTTCCGTGGTATAACCAATTGTTAGGAGCAGTCAGTTCCAATCTGTGCCATTCCGTTCACACCTGCACAGCTGCTTGGAGCCAAGGAATACTTTTCCAGGGGATTTCTTTGGCTGAAGCTCTGCTCTTGTCACGTGTAATGTCTGTTTCTGCCTCACCTCCTTTCACCTCCCTCTTGTCCAGCTTTTCTAAATGACTTCTGGCTCCGGGCCTGGTGGCCAAGAGAGCAGGGACAGTGTCCCTGGAGTAACAACTTTCCAAGCTCCTTCCAAACCCTGCGGAAGGACTTCCCCATAACGAGGGAAAGTGAGGAGGGTATGGCAACATTGGAGAGTGGTGGCGACTGGGAGAAAAGTCCCAGAACAGCTTGAGTTGGAAAGGATCTGGAAAGTGATCGAGTTCCATCCCCCAGCCATAGACAGGGACACCTTCCCCTGGCCCAGGTTGCCTCAAACCCCAACCAAGCTGCCTGTGGACATTTCCAGGGTTGGGGCAGCCGCAGCTGCCCTGGAAAATTCATTCCAGGGCCTCATCACCCTCAAAGGGAAGAATTTCTTGCCAATATCCCATCTAATTCCACCCTGTGGTAGTGGGAAGCCATTCCTATTGTCCTGTCACTTCATGCCTTCCAAAGTCCCTCTCCAGCAATCTTGGAGACTCTTCGGGCACTGGAAGGAGCTCCAAGGTCTCCCTGGTCTGTTTGCTCCACTGTTTACCTCTTTGCAATGAAAATAAAGTCCTTAGATATCCATGGGATCTTGACGTTTCAAAAATGGGAATGTCAGCATTTGGGGACATTGACTGATTGATTTTTCCCACACCGGAGAAGGTATGTTGTCCATGGAATGTGGGAAAGACTGTTGGGAATATGACTGGGAAGGTGTGTGAGAAGCTCCTGGAATTCTGGGAGCTGTTAGGGGCCTTCTCCAGGCTGAGCAAGGTCAGTGTATCAAAGAGACACCAGGAGTGTCAGTTAGGGAGTAAGCATGGAAATGGGAGGAGATTCCTGGTGCCATGGCTGCAGCCAGGAATATGGGGCTGTGCGAGTTTGCTAGATATTTGGAGAGTAGAGATGGCAATCAGCAGTTCCAGCTCCAGGATCTGTAGTGATGAATCCACAGGGAGAAACAGGCACAAGGAATCTGTCAGCAGGAAAAAGTTGGAGTAAATATGTGTGAGTAATTCCAGGAGTCAGAGCTGGAAAACCAGAGGACTGTGGAACTTATGGAGGAGATATAAAACTGCCTTATGGAATTAAATAATTCCTGGGTTTGAAACCGAATCTCTATCTCCTGGCTCTCCGTGGGGAACAGTGGGCAGGGCTGGATCCCTGCTGGGGGGGGGATGGGTGTTGTGGCTGCCAGGAGAGCACAGATCTTGAGGGCTGGGAGAATCTGTAGATCAGCTCCACGTGCAGGCTGTGGGTGGTAAGGAGGAGGGATGTGTGTGCTGGGATTTGGAAATGCAGCTCCTGGAGTGTCCAAGGAGAAGGGAACATGGAAAAATAAATATATTTAAGACTTAAATGTGACACAGGATCAGGGAAGCCTGGGCTTGATTCATCCTTGCTTACATAAGCAAAAGCAAAAGAGGATTCCTGCTTCCCATCACAAATCTGAGATTCGGGGAGTCTGGAGAGTTCAGCTTGGCAAGATTCAGCCCAGGATTCCAGTTCTAGGTTGCTTGGTTGTCATTAGGGAAGCGCTGGATGGGTAAGAATTCCTAGGAAAAGGAGAAGGAAGCATTTGGTCTGTTGGTCCTGGTGGTCTGGAGAGGTGTGGGACCAGTGCTGTTTGTTCCCTGTGGTGATTCCAACGTCTTTATCCCAAGCACCAGCTGGAGGAAGAGCAGGCTGGTAAGTCCCAGGATTTGATTTCCACCGGGTGGGAATTTGGGACTTAATTCCGTAAACTTGGGAGAGAGTTGGAGCTGTGTGTGCTGGACTGTTGGTGGTTTTCCATGTTCTCTTCCTCAGTGAGCTCCATTTTCAGCTCCATGGACAGTGGACAGTGGCCCTTTTTGGGATAGGATGAGAGAGGAGCTATTTGGGTATGGAAGGAGGGAGCTACTCCCAAGGGTCTCCATAGGAGTTGGAATTTTAGGGTCCTGCAGCGCTTGAAGAGGTGATTTATTACTAGGAGCAACCACTGAGGCAAGGAATAGGTTTTCCCCAGCTGTCATTTGGGTGAGCTGAGACCTGGAATATGCCTCTCCCTTCCTCATTGCCTCCCTCCTTCCCTGCTCCTGCTTTCTTTGGATTTGCCCTGTAATTAGCAGTTTTACAGGGGGACGGGGCAGAGCTGGAAGCTACCTTTAGAAAACTCTTCTCCAGTTGGGAATAAAAGTAGGATTCTTTCCCTGAAAATGCTCAGCGTGAGGATTTCTTTTACTACTAGGGCTGTTCCCATGTGTTGAGGTGGAAGCCACGGGATGGGATGTTGCAGCTGGAAATACAGAGTTAGGTTTGAAGTGTTCCCTTTGAGCTTAGGAGAAAGGGAAGGAGGGTGTTGTCCATATCCAAGCCAAGAATATTTCTGGGCTGAAATTCCCACTTCTAAACTGTTGTGCATTTAAAATTCCCACCTGTACAGGTGTTCTGTCCTGGCCCTTCCTCAGACAGGACTTTGATGTTTGATCCTTGCTTCTAGGGTAAACATGGAAGTGAAAGTGGATGCACTCCTGGATCCAGTGTGGAAAGAAGCCCTTGGATAGCAGCAATGCTTTGGATACTGATAATTAGTACACAGGATCTTGCCAGAAAACCTGAATTCATGGTTATATTCCTATAGGTTCTGATTTATCAAATGAGCTTGCAAAAGTAACTGATTCCAGATGTTGGTTTGATTTTCAGTGGAGACTGGGAGAAATCTGGATTAGGGTCCAAGAAGCAGATTCTGATTAATAAGGGGCAAGATTGATGCTTTCCAACTTACTGGAAAGTGGGAATCTGGGAGAGTTTGGGGAGTAACAGGAAAAAGGGAAACACAGACAATGCATTTTCAGGGAATTCACAGCATTCGCGAATATTCTGTCTTGGACATACTCGCACAGGGTGAGGTCCTCAAATAGGCTGTTGGTGGCTTCCACTGAAAGTTTCACTTGGACTTTGGGAAGTACAGCCTCCATGACCTCATCTTTCCAGGCTGATTTCTAGGAATATGGGATATTGCCATGTCCTCGGCTAGAGGAAACAAGCAGGGACACGCAGAGGGAAATAAACAAGCAGCATCAGGAAAATGGGAATAGGTCATGTCCAGGTCAGTTTAGGCTGTTTGAAGCCATTCCCAAGGTTTTTGAGCCCAGAAGTGTCACAGATCTGGGATCCCTGTTTAATGAAGACAAATTGTATTGAGAAAAGATGCATTTGGGTTTAGATTCCAAAAAAAATCTTCCCAGATAACCCTGATTCCCAGCATTTTTGACTTGCAGCCGGGAATTTATCTGCCTAACCACTTAGTCATGGAATATGAGAAGAGGAAAACTCCTGGGATAAGTTGTGGAATGTGATGCAGAAAAAATCACCAATTGGGAATGCTGGTGAGCAGAGTAAGAAGCTGGAGGCCCTGGAATTCTGCGTGTCCCTCTTTCCCTCTCAGTGCCAGGAGGGAGGGAAATAATCCGTACTTTAAATTCCTTAGGATCATTTATGGGAGATGAGCCAAGCCAGCATTCCCTTCTATGCCGGCAGATGCACGTGGAGAGAACCTCTCCCAGGCGATTCCCATGGCTTCAGAGTCTGGAGCTGCCTCTCCGGATGCGCTTCTCCTCTCCAGCACATTTGTGGGGAGGGGAACAGGGAAGGAGTGCCAAGGAATGGTGTTGACCACACAGTTTTCCTGAGTTTGGCAGGGATTTTGTGTTCTCCCACTTCTTTCGCTCTCCTCCTGTTGGCAGCGGTGGTCCCAGCGCCGCTCCCGGTGGCTTTCCTTGCATGTGACTCATCCCAGGGAATTCCTGAAGCAATGAGTCAAGTTATTGGGAAAACTGTTTGCCCACTAGTATAAACTAGGGAGCCAAGGAGCTGCCTGCAGCAGGGGAGAGAGGCAATTTCTTTTGGGAATGGCTGGGTTTCTCCTCCCAAAGGCATTGCTTCCAGATGTGCTGTAGCAGGGATGTGCCTCCAAGTTCAATATCTGACCTGGAAATTTGCTCCTTCTGCTTTTTTTCCACCTTTTTGAAAAGGAGACTGAACGGATAAGCATTCCAGGGTGGAGTAAAACTCTCAGGTTGGAATTTGCCAGGATTGTAGTGGAAATTAGCTTTTCCTAAAGAAATGAGGCTCCATCCAAAATTCTCATTGTGTAAGTACTGGTCACTTCTTGGATTTGCCCTGGGTGACTTCATCCAGCCCTTGGAATTTTGGCTATAAATAACTCAGAGGCTGTGTGCTTTCCATCTAGGAATTACCAAGTTCTGTGTGTAGCTGTGCGATATTCTAACAAAACCAAGGATCGATGATTCCTAGTAATTATATCCAGGGAGAATGAGTTGTTGTTCCACACCTGGGAGCAGATTTGGGATGGTAGGAGCATTTATTGCTGTATCCATCACCTCATTCAGGTATTCCCTTTGCATTCCCTATCCCATTCCAACCAAGCTTTCCTTGTTGTAGGAGATTTTATTCCCCTGTAGAACAAGGAGTTGTGTTTCAAATCCCAAATTAATTGGGATTTATTACATTTTCCCCTTGGCAACTTGGCCGTTATTTTTGCCAGAGCTCAGAGTGGTCGGGAAGCTGCCTGTGGGCTCTACTGCTTCTGCTGTGGGTGGAATTGCGGAGCTGCCGACATCGAGACAAGGATTGGGGGTTGTTTTTAACTCCATTCCTGGCAGCACACTGGGGTTGTGTGGGACAGTTTCTTCTCCACTCCTGATTCCCAAGAAAGTCATGGCTTCCCTTGTTTCTTGATCAGGTATTTGTGCAGACTTTGGATTTTCCATAGGCTGATGAGTGGTGCTCCGAAGTTAAGGTGTGCTGCTGTTGAGGTCAAGGAGAAAAGTCTTGGAAATCTTGGAGGTTTGAGTGAGGCTTTTCCATCCCTTTCCAGGCATTATCCTCCCTTTCATTTGGGTGGCTGGAATGTCTCACAGCAATCCGTCTTCATGGACTTACCCCTACAAACCTCTGCCTTTATGCCCAGGGATGGTTGCTGAAGTCTGAAATTAATAAAGCTCTGTGGATCCTTCACGCAAGGAGGACATGGAAGTGCTGGAGTGTGTTCAGGGAAGGGTTTGGAGCACAAGGAGCTGGAGGGGTGAGCCTGGAAAAAATGAGGATCAGGAGGGATCTTCTCACTTTCCACAGATCCCTGACAGGAGGGTGGAGTCAGGTGGGATTGGGCTCTGCCCTCGGGGAATAAGTGGCAGGATGAGAGTAAATGGCCTCAAATTGCACCAGGGGAGGTTTAGGTTGAATATGAGGGAAAATTTCTCATTGGAAAGGGTTTTAAAGCATTGGAGCAAGCTCCAGTGCTGGAATCCCCATCCTCAGAGGGATTTAAAAGCCATGTGGATGTGGCACTTTGGGACATGGGATAGAGGTAGCCTTTGGAAGTGCTGGAGGAATGGTTGGACTCGATCTTGGAGGGCTTTTCTAGTCTTAATGGTGATGCTATGGACAAATCCTGGCCCATAGGATGGTGCAGGGATGACACTGGATATCCAGTGGGGAGAACCATTGGGATGTGCAGTGTCGCTGGTGTGTAGGACTGGGATCCCTAGGAACAGTCTCAGACCTGGTCCCAGTTGTTCAGAGGAGGTGTATTCCAAAGTGGAGAATTTCCTTGTTTCTCTTTGATTCAGTGAATCCCTTATCTTGCTTTTAACTGGGGACAAGTGCTGGGAATTGCACAGTTGGGATTTGTCCATCCTCTTGCACTAAATCCATTAAGGTTTATAAGATTGTCCCATTATTCCTGACAACTCCACTGCTGCAGTCAAGTCTGTGCCAAGGAGATACATTCTGGAGTCTCCTTACTAAAAATGAATCATTCCCAATGTAACAGGAAGGGGATGTTGTGCATGTTTGAGAGAAATGTGGGACTCATGGGACCTGTTTCTACCCAAGGCAAGAGAGCTTGAAGTTAAGGAAAAAGGGAATGGATTTAACCAAGAAGAACATGCACCTTGATGTGTTTGTGGCAAAGGGGCTTTGAGAAGGAATTTGAGGGAGGAATGATCTGGGGTGGAGATGGATCAGTGCTGGGCCAATGGGCAAGTGGTTACACCAGTCTTGTGTCCATTACAGTTACAAGGAATTTATTCCAGGATTTCGGGGTTAAGCTCATGGGACAAACAGGTAAATTCTTGTTCCCTGTGTTTTGAAGGTCAGTTGATACTCTGAGATTATTTTGGGAATTTGTGTCAGTGGACAGTGCTGGAGTTCCAGATCCAAGCTGATCCCATTAGTTCTGTCCCAATGACATTGCGGAGGTGATTGTGGTGCTATGGCCTTATCCCAAGGGAGCTGCATCCAAAGTGTGCCAAGCCACAGGAGACTGTTTGAAACTTTGCTGGCTCTGCCACTGACTCATTTTATTCCTTTCTCCTTGGAAAATGGGAGATTATCAAGGAGAATCTTCAAAGTAGCTGTCAAGATATCCCAAAATTCTAATCCCCACTGATTTTTGCCAGTGATCCCTGCCTGGGATTTCTTTATAAATATGGCTCTTAAATGTTCTATGAATTCATGGAATATTCCTTAAGGTAGGGACCTGTTCCCTTAACCACCTCCAGTGAGGGCAGTGCTCTCCTCACAAGCTTTCAGCAGCTGCTGTGCCTTTTTCTCCCTGGGAAAGAGCTTTCCCTGCAATTCCTGCAGGCACTGCTTGCAGCGGATACTTCCTGCCCCTTGGAAAAGGCAGAAAGGACTTGCCTTCCTTTGGTGCCATGGTCCCCTTTTGGTATTCAATCCTGGAATGGTTTGGTTTGGGAAGCACATGGAATGCTCATCCCATTGTAGCCTCTGCTGTGGACAAGAGCACTTCCCACTATCCTAGGTTGCTCCAAGCTTTGCTCAGCCTGGACTTGTCACTTCCAGGCTTGAGGCAGCCACAACTTCTCTGGGAAATCCATTCCAAGGCCTCACTACTCTCACAGGGAAGGATTTCTTCCCAGTAACCAATCCAAACCCACACCATGTCAGTGGGAAACTATTCCCCCTTTTCCTTTCACTCCATGCCCTATTCCAAAGGCTATTTTCCGCTCTCATGAAGCCTCCTTAGGCACTGGAAGAGGCTCTAAAGCTCCCGGAGCCTTCTCCTCTCGGGGCTGAGCCATCCCAGCTCTCCCAGCCTAGCTCCAGAGCAGAGCTGCTCCATGCAAATTCCTCTGGCGAGCTTCAGGACATTCTGTATGGATATAACCCCATCCTTCTTCTCCCTGGAAGGTGAGAACAATTTGCAGATTGTGAGGAACCAACTTGGAAACAGAAAAAGCCTCATTTAAACCCCTTCAGAACAGCTGGATGGGGCTCAACAGAGTTGGATCCTAGCTGGAATTGATGATTTCTGTCAAGTCCAGTAAGTGCTTGGTGGGAACAGGAGTGTTCTGGGAGCTGCAAAGCTCTGATCCAGTCTGGAGTGGGACACCCATATTCCATGTGGACCATGTTGGTGAAAGAAGGGAGTATTTGGGGCAGCTTGATGGGTCTGGAATTGCACTTGTTAGGGAAGTGAACTGTTATCCTGCAGAGTGAAAAAGCAGGATGTGGCATCCATGCTGTGCCTTCAGGACAAGTATCTCCAGCACCTGGGCAAGGTGACCTGGATGTGCTTTCAGGGAGAAGGGAAGCACCTCTGCTCCAGAGCAGAAAATCTCTCCCAAGGAAAAGCTGCTGTGGGAGCTGCCAGGGCACAAAGTTCATTTGGTTTTGGTTTTCCAGCTGCATTTCCCAAGAAGCTGAGCTGTGGTCTGGCAAACCTGGGCTTGAACTTGGGACAGCAGGTTGGGACTGGGACATTCCTGGGGAACAGGAACATGGTGACATTTCAGCCAGGGAAAGGGATCCTCAAAGGGGCAGCATTTCAGGACATGGTGCTGGATTTCTGTGGAACAGCAAAGGGCTCTATCCTTTAGCGACACCTGCAACCATCCACTGAGACCTACAAATCCAATTTTTTTTGGGAATTCTGTGGCCCTGAAGTGAAGGCTTCACTGTGCCAGTGAAGGCAAACATCTGACTTGTTTTGAGGGCATTTCCTTGGGTGAGTCACACTAGAGGACTCTGGAATTTGCAGAGGCCAGCTAGAAGAGGATGCTGGCAGAGATGAGACGGGATTGCTTTGTCATACCTGGGTCTTGTGAAAGTGCCATCAGGTGCCTGAGGGAAAAGGTAGGGAAGGAATATTGGGATAGTAGGGCTTCCTCCATGCAGACAACCCCAGGAATCTAACAGAGGGAAAAAAAACCTCCCAGTAGATCCAATTTCAGCCTGGGTTTGGCCTCCCATCTTTTGCTCTGAACATCAGAAGGTTGGGAACCAGGCAGGATTTTGGGGTTATGGAAGTGGGAATGCTGAGTTAGCCTGTGGATACAGGGATGGGGAATTGCAGAGTGTTGTGAGCCTGTGGTTGGAGGGATGGGAAATTGCAGAGGCTTGTGAGCCTGTGGATTCAGGGATGGAGAACTGCAGAGGGTTGTGAGCCTGTGGATACAGGGATGGGGAATTTCAGGGAGTGATCCTGTGGATGGAGGGATGGGGAATTGCAGGGAGTTGTAAGCATGTGGATGAAGGATTGGGAATTTGCAGGGGACTGTGAACCTGTGGATGCAGGAATGGAGAATTGCAGGGATGGGGAATTACAGAGGTTTATGAACCTTTGGATTCAAGGATGGGGAATTGTGGGGGGGTTGTAATTGTGAGCCTGTGGGTTCAGGGATGAGGATTGCAGAAGGTTGGAGCATTGGGCTGTGTGGGTGCCTCGGGAATCTGCGATTCTGGGAGCTTGGAGCAAATCCTGCCTGGATTTGGGTGGAGGGAGTGGGTGACTCCGGGGGTGTTGCTGTAGTGTGGGTGAGCTCCTGGCATGCAGGATCCAGGCACAGCCTGTTTCCTTCAGCTTTTATTTCCTGGTGTACTTCTCCCTAAGGAGGCTCATGTCAGATGGGTTGGGCTGTTGGATTAGCCTAAGTCTCCGAGGTTTAGCTGGAATGTTGTCTTACTGTAGCGTTTTTCTCCCTTGCTCTTTTCCCTAAGCCTTTCCCTACAGACAGCTAATTCTCCCCTTCCCCCACATCCTGTCATAGCCCAGAGCATGTCACAAGGAATTAACGGCTGGAAAGGCCGGGAGAGGCTCCTCTGGAACAGTCTCTCCTTTCTGTGCCCAGGGTGGCCCCCTCTGTGTGTCCCTTTTGTGTCCCATCCAAGTCCCCTCCCCCTGGCCATTCACTGGAGAGTCCATGCCCAGGAGCCTTTCCCAGCCCGATGCCATGGCCGTGTCCGAGGGTTCCCGGCAGCGCTCCTGGTTTCTCAGTGGGAAGAGGGAGGAGGTTTGTGCTGCTCGAGGGTTTTCCTCCTCTCCCGGCTTCGCGTCTCTGACAGCATCGCCCGCTCTCGCTCCCAGTCCTCCTTCCCACAATCCACGTACAATCTCCTCAGAATAGGGATGATGTCACTTCCTTCCAGAGGGTGCTGGGGGGTGTGGAAGGGGGGAGTCACGACCTCTGGCTCTCGGCATTCCCGGTGGATAAATGAAGTGCAGGGAGGGAGTTGCTCTGAGGGTGATGCCCAGCTCTGTCGGCAGGCAGATCCCAGTTCCCACACCTTGCATCCCTTTGCCGAGTGGGATTTTCAATGGCTGCCAGAAGAGTTTGCTGTTCCCTCCTGAGCTTGTGATGTCCGTCTCCCTGGATATGCACTTTTCCTGAAATACCCTTCTGGGAGAGAAGGATGCACAGCGGCTGGACCACATGCCATGTAAGATTCCTGTTTTCCTTAGATCTTTCCCAGCTCTGAGGGGACTACTTGTGCATGTGCTTCCCTTATGTCAGTGTTGGGAGCTTGGGGCTGCTTGTACTGGGATTCAGCTTTCAAGACCCTGGGAACGTTTGGCTCTTCCAGCAGTTTTAGGGGCAGTGTGAGGGTTCTTGCTGTCACAGAGCTGGGGTCAGTGGTCTCAGGGCTGTTTGCACTCCAACCTTCCAGTTCCTCCCAGTTCCTCTGCTGGATCATATCTTCAGCATCTTGAAACACAGTTCCTGGGATATGCTGTGCTGGGATGAAGCTGAGGAGTCCTCACAGGGAGAGCTTTTCCTGGTGGATTTACCAGTCTCAGGCATTCTGTCATCTCCCTCCTTTCCAAAGCAGGGGCAAAGCCTTGAACCTCCTGGTTTAAATTCAGGAGTCTTTTGGAATTAATTGGGAATGTTCCTACCCCGAGAGCTTGGTAAGTGGAGTGACAGTTCCACAGTCAGTATTCTTATATGTGACAGCGAGTGACAGGCTTCTCTGCTCCGTCCCCATCTGTTGCTGTGGATAAGGAATCCACATTGGATATTTGTTGCTGTCATGGATATCCTGCTTCTCAAACTGGGAGAGGGTGGTGGGAACTGGGAGAGCCCAACTGGAGGGGTGGAAGAGTTCTGGAAAGTGCGTTGGCGGGATGCAGCCGAGGGATGATGGGAATGGAGCTGGGTTGGAAAGTGCTGTCCAAAGAGAGAGAGCAGGAGGTGTATCCAGGGTTTGTGATCCTGGGTGGTGAATGACAGGCACGATGGGGCTGGGAAAGAGTCTCCAGATGGCCAGAGGAGTGAAGGTAGAGCTGGAATGTACCCAGTGCTCTGATTATTCTGTGCCGAGGAAGTGAGAATCCAAATGGCGTTGGAATTTTGCATTTGCTTTGTTTGCGGAATGGAGTGTTTCCTTCAACTGAGTGACAGGCTGGAAGTAGCCTGTTAACTATGGAATCTCCCAGAATTTGAGGGGATTTTTTAGGATTTCAGTAATGGATGGCTGAAATGGGTTGGAAGATTCATTCCAGTGGCTGTTGGTGTTGGCACAGGAGAGAAGACACTGGATTTGGGATGTTCTGGGAAGTGGTGGAGTAACTGCACCTGACTGCTAGGTTGGATTTAGTGGGACAGGGTAGGAATTGGTGCCATGGACTGTCCCAAACCCAATGTTTGTGTTACCTGGAAGGTTCAACTTAGTTTAAACTATGAGCAGTCTGGTCTGGTGGGAGGAGTTCCAGTCCATGACAGGGAGATGGAACTGGATGGCTCCCTTCCTATCCAAACTATGCTGGAATTGTGTGGATGTCTTCCCCTTTCTAATTTGTTTTACCCACAACACTGAACTAGGGGTATCCTATCCAAGTGTGGGGTTTTTTTGCCTTGTAAGAAAGTATTGCAGGTGATACTCCCTTGGGAATTCTGTTGGAAATCCTGTTGTAAGTAATGGATGAGGACACTTTGTCCTGACCTAGTAGTTTGCTGGTGGGTTCACAGAGGCAAAAATCCAAGAGCACTTACAGATTTGCAAGTGCAGCTTTGGGACAGGACGGTCACCGCAGGCCATGGATGGCGCACTCCAGCAGTGGTGCATGGATGTGGGAATTGGTAGGTTGGTGGGGTTCAGAATTGAGATGGATCAGTTGGAAGAGCTTAGAACAGAGAGGCACAGGTGAGATGTGGCATTCCCTGGTAGCACAGTTAAGAGGTAGGACGGGGATTGGGGCATGGAAAGAGGGACAGGACTGATCCTACAATCCAGAAATCCCTGTTAACTGTGGGTAGATTGCAAAGATGCCATCCTGGATTTGGCAAAACCAAGGAAAATTCCTGGTTGTGAGTCATGTGTTGGGCCAGGAAGACAAGAGATAAGGTGTGCTGTCAGAGTCCCTCTGGAGCAGCTTGGAGTATGGCCAGCTGGGATAGAGTGGGATGGTTATGCTGGAGGAGGCTGGAGCACCCTGTTCAGTCTCGTGAATTTGTACCACTCATGTTTCTATTTTCCAAAGGGTTTGGGAAGCCCTAAAAATAGGAGCACAAACAAAATCTGGGGAGGAGCAGCAGCGTCTCAGTCTTCCACCTTGGAATTGGTAGTGCCTGTCAGGGCCGGTGCAGATGCGACAGAGATGTAGAGCTGGCAGGATGTTCCTGTTGGTCCAGGGAGAGATCTCCTAGGAGTCAGTATCCTCACTGGAAGTGCTGTTAGGAGCCAGTCCATAGTTCTCCAGACTCTGCCACTGACTGTTAATGGATATTTTGGCTTCCTGAGCTAAATGGGGGGGAATTGTTGGACAACAAGAGCCTGGCATCAGGTTTGTCCATGGAAAAACACAGTAATAGGGTTTTCTAGAGATTTGAGGCCAGGATGACCTGTCCCAAATCCCATGGTGGCTGCTCACCATCACAGCCTAACAGGATTCCAGGTAATCCCATGAAGTGGAGCTAGATGAGTTTCACACTGGCTTCACCTAATGCTTCCTACTCCTTTAACTCCTGCCCCTCCTTCCCAAGCTTCCTTCCCCGCTGGTGCTGGAAGGAAGCAGCTCTGGGATAAACCAGGATGGCTTCCAGGTTGTTGTGGGGTTCTCCAGAGGGGGCTGGAGAGGCTTAGCAGCAGCTTTGCTTCCATTCTTTTCCAGGAGGTGAGTGCTGTGCCTGCTGAACTTCCCAGGACCCGCCAGCCATGCCAGGGATTGTCGTGTTCCGCCGGCGCTGGTCTGTGGGCAGCGATGACCTGGTTCTGCCAGCCGTCTTCCTCTTCCTCCTTCACACCACCTGGTAAGTGAGAAGGGCACAAGGATGCTTGGAATTCTCCCAGGAATTCTTCTGGCTATTCCTGGCACGGCTACCAGGAAGTCTTCCTGCGCTTCTACACGAGGCCAGAAGGTTTGGTTGAGGTATTCCAATGGACACCAACATTTTTCCGACTTCTGTTTTTGTAGCTAAGCTGTTCCAAGTTCTAGCCTAGTTTCAAAGAGCCTGACCAGAGCTCCTTTTTATCCTCCTGTGCTACCCAAGATTCTCCACTGGAATTTAGGGCTATGTTTCTGTACAGAAGCTCAGGAAAAACAAGCATGGAATCCTGGAATGGTTTGGGTTGGAAGATACCTTAAAGACTGTCCAGTTCCAACCCCCTGCCATGGGGAAGGACAGCTACCACTAGGTTGTTCCAAGCCCCATCCAACTTGGCTTGAACACTTCCAAGGGATATGGCAGCCATAACCTCTCTGGAGTGGCAGATCCCATGTGATAATGTGGCATGGATTAAATGGTTTGATGGGGGTAGCAGGGCCTCTGGATGGCTTGTGGGGATTTGGGGCCCAAGTGAAGATTACTGTAAGGAGCTATGGGACACTGAGGAGGGAAGCAGCTGTGGGCTATGGTTCCATGGTTTCCCTTGGCTTTTCTGGCTGGCAGGTTTGTGATCCTCTCGGTGGTGCTCTTCGGGCTGGTGTACAATCCCAACGAGACGTGCTCCCTGAATCTGGTGGACCACGGCCGGGGCTACCTGGGAATCCTGCTGAGCTGCATGATCGCCGAGCTGGCCATCATCTGGCTCAGCATGCGCGGGAGCATTCTGTACACGGAGCCGCGGGATTCCATGCAGTACGTCCTCTATGTCCGATTGGGTAAGCAGCCAGAGCCTCTGCCCTTCTGTGTGCTCTCCCCTGCAGCCTCCTCTCCCTGCCCAGTGTGGCTCTGGCACAGCCAGATGGCTGCTGGGATGTGTTGTGCATCCCGATGAATCCATAGGCTGCGCCTTGTTATGGCTGTCAGACTGGCAGGCGATGTCCCAAATAGCCTCCTTTTCCTCTCATGGAATCTGCTCCCCTTCTCTCTCTCTCTCCCCCTCTGTGTTTTCCAAGGATAGAGGCATATATCCCAAGGGTTCTGACTCCAAGATGTTGCCTCTTGACTCACCTGATCCATCCCTCCAGGCACTGAGAGGAAAACAGGTTTTCTACCTGCTCACTCCCTTTTTCTTCCTGTAAGCAATTCCAGTCTCTCTTCCTTTCCGAAAACTAGAGCAGGGAAGAGATTATTCCTTGATCCCTCATTCCCTTATAGGTTGTTTTCCCTAGGTTCTGTTGCCTTCCAGGTACACAAATTTAATCAGATTTTTCTGGGCCGAATGAAGATTCTAAGAGAAAAATCTTTGGAGATGCAGAGCCAAACCCATTCCAAACAAATCATCCTGTGGGTTTGCATCCCTGCTTTTTGCTGGCTTGTTTTCCTGCAGAATCCACTAAAACAGGGATAACCTTGCTTGAAAGCTTGGTCTGGAAGACTTGGAATGCTCAGTGCAAGTCATTAATGTGAACAGCAAACAAATCTCCCTTTCCAGCTTCCCAGCCAGTCTCCCTAGGGAAGCACAGAGAGCCTGGCAGTTTGTGTTAAAACCAGACTAAGTGGGGCAGAGGAGGTAGGGAGAATCTAAAGAAAGGTTTTCCTGGCCCCCAAAATGTCTCCTCTTCTTCCTTAGTCTCTCTGTGTGCTCAGGAGTGGGGTTTCCTCTGTATTTTGGGTCTTGTATTCCTTTTTCCTGGATTTTTTTGCTCCTGTTGGTTGATCAGTTGTGTTGATGGAAGTGAGAGCGTGACCAGTGCGTGGGCAAGGTCCATGTGACTGTCCCAATTTAAACATTGCTGTTTAATGCAGAGGAATTCAGGGAATTAACTCCAATGTGAACCTGGGAATGTTTCATCCCTACTCCTGCTGCTCCTGTCCTGCAGCAGGCAAAGGGGAGAGGAGCCAAGGGAAGCAAAACCTAAGTCAGGCATAAATTGGGTTCATTAGGAGCTAGTCCCAGCCCTTATTCTGTGCCCAGGAAAACTCTGTCTCCTGGAACTGGTCTTTCCAGGTCTGTAGCAAAGCCACTTATGAAAAGATTCTGTGCCAGCAGGAGATATGGAGGGTGAATGGGATAAGCCAAGCTGGATTTAGTCTCGGCTCTACCAAAATTTAGGCAATCCCAAGCAAGATATTCACCTTCTCCACACCTGATTGCCCACGTGTCCTTTGGAATTCTGGGGAGAAAGTGGGAGGATTCAGAGCAGTTTCCCAGCTTTTTTGTTCCAGGGAAGCACTGTTGATCCCCAGTTTCTAGTTTGCTATCAGAGTCACATGCAAAACTGAGGAACTCCTCAGGCGCTGTGTCCTTGGAACGGTTGTGAGAAGGGCTGCAAAGGTGCTGACAATGTTTGCTAAGCATAGTGAACAGGATTAATCCTGGATCCACACGATGGGATCTGTGAGTCAGGCCAGCTGTCTGAGGTAGTTAAGGTTTGGGTCCTGTCATTCCTGCTGCCTCAGGGAGTCTTTCCAGTGGTGTGGGAGGAAGGTCTGATCTCTGACTCATACCTGTGACACAACCAAGGGCGTTGACCCCTCCACGATCCCATTTCTTCGGAATTGTTTGTAACATGTCACGCTTTTGGCTCATCTCTTTACACATCCCCTTCCAAACTGTTTTTATACCTATTCCTTGTGAGAAAATGGGTAGAGGAGCTCATCCTTAGGGAAAAGGCTGCTGTTATCCATGCTGTTCCCGTTTTTTCCAGCGATCCTGGTGATTGAGTTCGTGTACGCCATTGTGGGCATCGTGTGGCTGACACAGTACTACACCTCCTGCAACGACATTACAGCCAAGAGTGTGACCCTGGGTATGGAGCTGGAATGTGGCCTGGGAGCATTCCGACGGATTGGCGGGCATCCTTCATTCCCGCCTGTGCCGATTGACTCTGGGAAGTGGATGGGAGCTGTCAATGTGGGGCTTGTTTTTCTGTTTATTACTCAGAACAGTTGTTCCATTCATTTGCCTGTGCTGCCAGCACTCAGGCAGGGATCCGTGTTCCCAAGGAAGGGCAATCTGTAAATTCCTCTTTTTCCCTTCAGAATGGCTTTACTGTTTTCCTGGAAGCCTTTCCCAGTCTCCTGATGGGGATGATGTTAATGGTGCAGTCCTGGATACTCAGGAAGCATTTAATGGCTCCATAAAACAGCTGGAAGACTCATCCAGCTGTGCCTTAAAAGTCTTTCCAGGGGATTTCCTTTTGCTGTGGGAGTTTGGGGTGGGAACTAAGGGCCAGAGCACCTTACTCCTGTCTTTTTTTTTTCAGGAATGGTGGTGTGCAACTGGGTGGTGATCCTGAGTGTGTGCATCACTGTGCTGTGTGTCTTTGATCCCACGGGACGCACCTTTGTCAAGCTCCGCGCCACCAAGCGCCGGCAGCGCAACCTAAGGACCTACAACCTCAGGTAAGGCAGCATTCCATGGGATCCCAGAATTCCAGGGTGCCTTGGGTGGAAGGGACCTTAAAGATCATCCCATTCCAGCCTCCTGTCACATTCAGGGATGCCTTCCACTAGACAAGGTAGCTCCAACCTGGCCTTGGATGCTTCCAGGCATGAGGCAGCCACAGCTTCTCTGGGGAATCTGTTGCAGGGCCTCAGCACCTTCACAGGGAAACGTCTCTTCCCAATATTGCATCTATCCCTGCCCTCTGTCAGTGGGAAAAGCCATTTCCTGTTGTCCTGTCCCTCCAGTCCCTTGTCTAAAGTTCCTCTCCAACTCTCTTGGATCCACTTTAGGCACTTTAAGATCTCTCCGGGGCCTTCTCTTGTCCAGTCTGAACATTCTCAGCTCTCCTAGCCTGTCTTCACAGCAGACTGAATTTCCCTTCTATCCAAGGACACATAGATTTAAGGAAA
Source organism: Anthoscopus minutus (assembly GCA_013399455.1). Classification (NCBI taxonomy): domain Eukaryota; kingdom Metazoa; phylum Chordata; class Aves; order Passeriformes; family Paridae; genus Anthoscopus; species Anthoscopus minutus. The sequence continues at coordinate 221,877 of VWYI01034251.1, forward strand.
GAACCAGAGGAGGGTTTCAGGGTTACCAATGCTGTGTCCTCATGGCTACAGGCACCCAAAATTCTCCCAGAGCCAGGAAATTCCAGGATGGTTTGGGTTTCAAGGCCTTAAAGACTTTTAAGCCATGGGCAGGGACACCTCCCACTATACCAGATTGTTCCAAGCTCTGTCCAAGCTGTCCTGGAAGACTTCCAGGGATGGGGCAGCCAGAGCTTCCAAGGCCAAGGTTTCCGGAAGGTTGTGCTGCTTTTTTGAGATCTTGCCCTTCTCCTTACCTTGTCACAGGGAGCATTCTGCTCTGCTGAGGGGGATTTTGGGAGGATGCAGCTCCCTGTCAAGTGCTCTGTGGGAGCACTTGCATCCAAAGGAGGCAAAGCCATGCAGAATCCAGCTGGATTCTGCCTCAATTACTGTGTTTGTGGATCATCATGGGCCCTGCTGATCACAACAACCTGTTTGTCCATATCCCACAGAAGTGTTTTCCGTGGAAACAGTGAGTCTGTGCTTAAATTTTCCATACTTTGAGACAGCATCTCCTTGCAAATCCTCTTTCCCCCTTTATTTTCCTCTCCAAAATCCAACCTTTTGCCCTGAGGTTTCTCCTATTTAGTCTTGGTCAAGGAACAATTCCCTTTGTGTTGGCAGTTGGATCTTTTAATTAAGAATTGACTCTGTCTTGGATCTCCCCAGAAGGGGAGAGAAAAAGCTTTTTTTCACCAAGCAAAGCTTTTTCCAAAGGATTTTTTCCAGTAGGGGACAACACAAACAGGCTTTGTTTCCTTTGATATGTGACTGTCCTTGAAGAATGTGGCTTTGGAGGGCATCAAGATCCAAGGGATAAAAAAATGAGGCTTTCAAAAAACATTCTGTAAATTTCCCATTTTTCATTGGGGTTGTGCGTTTTGTGTATTCCAATGACGTGGAATAAGGTCCCTTTTGAGCAAAAACTAGACTTTTCTAAGGAGAGTGTATCAAGTTCTATTGGATAGAACCTGGGTTTTATTGTGGAATGCCAGATATTCTTCTTGACCTTTCTAATATGTTATAGTAGCCTGGAATATTTGGAATTAGTGCCTAGTGTGGTGATTGATGCTTGGGATCAGAGTATTCCCAGGAAAATAAGAAGGGTGATACTGTGGATGTAGTACTATACCCAAGGGAAAAATTCTTCCCTTTGAGAGTGATGAGGCACTGGAATGGTTTTCCCAGAGAAGCTGTGACTACTCCATGCCTGGAAATGTCCAAAGCTAGATAGGGGTTCGATGAATCTGGGATTATGGGAGCCGTCCCTGCCCGTGGCAGAGAGTGGAACTGGATGAGCTTTGTGATCCCTTCCATCCCAAACCATTTGAGAATTCTGTGCTGATTTTTCCAAAGCAAATCTGAGCTTCACAGCTTGCAAAAGTAAATTCAAACCAACCCCAGAACTATCTTCTCTGTTGGGAATTTTGAGATCCCAGAAAGCTGAGTGAAGGCCTTTCTCCCTTGGCCTGTTTTTTCCCTCCAGGCCTGCAGCATTTATGGAGAGCTTGTTCCTGCTGTTCATGGATTTTCCCTCTGGAAAGGGAATGTTAACAGCTGTTAACAAGCAAACGCTGTGGGCTATGATGTGAAAAACAAACATCAAATGTGACTGTTCGCTGCTCAAACAATTGTTTCCAAAGGATATATTCCCAGCTTCTCCCTCTTGCTGAAAGAAATCCTTTCCAAGGAATAGATGAGGAAGTTCTCCGCCTGGCTGGATTATGTCCCATGGTGGTTTTCCTTTTCCAGTGGCATCCTGGTGTGTGTGGGCTGGGAAAAAGAAACAGCCCAATAAAAGGCTTGGCTTGTGCCAAGGCTTTTTCAAGGAGCTTTGGAGCTCCTACTGAATATGTGGAAGTTTGGCATTAGGAAGAAAGAATTTGGGAAAAGATGGAGGGGAAATAGCTCAGAGTACACTTGGTTATTGAACCTGGTTATTGAACCAGGGAAATTCTGGAGTTCTTTGGAATCTAGGGGAGCAACGCCCTGCTGCCACTCATATTCCCATTCCTCTTCCAAAAGGTTATAGACAGCTGTTTTCAGATGCTCTGGCTGGAGCTGATGGATCCCTGTGGGTTATGCTTTTTCCATTTCCAGCCAGCATCTTTTCCTTCCAGGTGCAACCCACTTTCTGGGCTTGGGCTTATCCTGATGAGATACCCTGCCAGAAAATGGAGTGTTATTTTATTTTGGATTGCTGTGACCTGGATTAAATCTGTGTTTCCCTAAAAAAAAAGAGGAGCTGTGGACTTCAGGGAGCTTGGCACTTTGGCATGGATCCAGTCCCTACTTCCATAGCTGGAGGTGGAACACAATGATGCTAAAAGTCCCTTCCAACCCAAAACATTCCTTGACTCTGTGATTGGGAAAAATTGCACGTCTGAAATGCTCAGGGTCTCTTGTGCCATTCGCACTCCCTCATCCTGAGGTAGATTTTTTCCTCCTGAGTGTTTCACATCCTGACACATGGAGCAGCTGCCAAATTGCAAAAGGAGCTTCATTCCATGCATCCCACTCAGGCGGGATACCAGGTATCCAAACACAGTGCTTGATCCTATGGATTCACACTTCTCTAGAAAGTGTGAGCATATCCAGGGAAGGGCACGGAGCTGGGGAAGGAGTTGGAGCACCAGGGGTGGCTGAGGGGGCTCAGCCTGGGGGAAAGGAGGATTGGGGGAACCTTAATCCATTTTTCTAGGGACAGCACAGGCTATACCACTCCATGTTGGATCCTACAGCATGTTCTGCCTCTCCTCACATTTCTACTCTCCCTTTTATTCCCAGACACCGCCTGGAAGAGGGACAAGCCAGCAGCTGGACACGGAGGCTCAAAGTGTTCCTTTGCTGCACACGGACGAAGGACTCACAGTCGGTGGGTACCAAAAATCTCCTGTTGGGAATCAAAACACCAGTGAGAGAAATCTCTGTTTTCTGTCAGGTTAGGATCACATTTGGCAGCACTTCCTGAGAAGCTCCTTTTTCCCTTTATCAGCCCCTTCCTGAGCATTTTCTCTTGTTGTTTCCATCAGTCTTACACCCTTAAGTAGGAGAATTTGGAAATGGGAAAACAAAGACCTGGAAGAATCACCAAAATCCTTCTAGTTTCCTGACAGTCAGAAACTGTTTAATCCACAGATCTGTGTGAAGATCACTGGGAATTTTCATGTGTTGCTATTTAGATTTTCCCTTGCTGTTCTCTGGCAGGAAAGAGTAAAGGTCAATTCCTTCCCCAAAAGTTATCATTCCATTCTCTTTAGAAACACTGGGAGCAGGTTGGTGCCTGAGGGTGGGACTCACCAGCATTCCTAAGAACCTGCTGGAGAAGCAAGTCAAAATTTGGTGCTGGAAAACTTTGCTTTTGATTTAACTAATTTGGTTAGACTTCCGAGGATTTGAGGACTCCTGAAGGAGCCAGCAGAACCAGGGAATTGTTCCCAAAGGTAGGAGAAGGTCATAAAAATCAGGAGATACGTGCACTCACAGACACTGAGCTCTGAATTAGTTACAACCTCTCAGGGAAAAAGCTGGGATTTATCAAGGACATTCCAACAAAACCAGCAGTGGCCAAAAAATCCACCCAGACATTTAACTCCAGTTAGAAGGGCATGGAAAATGACAGGGAAAACACCAAGGGACCAACCACAGCCGCCGTGTCCTCACTAAATATAGCCCAGAGTTCGTGCACCAAAAGGATGCAGCAGGAAAAGGAGCACGTTGGAAGGGATGTGAACGTGGAGAGGAAGAGAAATGAGTCTGGGATTGAAAGCTCCAAAGGGGAAGTGGAAAAAAAAGGAGAGTCAGGTGAATGCTTGTTCTTCCCAGGTGATGAATTGAATTAACAGCATTTCTTAGGCAGTGCTGTGGAATTATCCACAGGTGCAGCTTCCAGAGTGTGGAAGGTTACAGGAATTGTCACAGCTCTTGTGCAGAAATCCAGCGCTGTGTCCTGGAATTCTGCCCCTTCCAGGATCCCTTTCCCTGGCTGAAATGCTACCGTGTTCCCCAGGAATGGCCCTCTGGGAAGTTCAAGCCCAGGCCTGCTAGCTCCCATCTTATCTGCTGGGGAAATCCATCTGGAAATCCATCTGGAAAACTGAAACCAAAGGAGCTTTGTGCCCTGGCATCTCCCACAGCATGGTGCACATCTTGGTGCTCCAGAGCAGGGGTGCTTCCCTTCTCCCTGAGAGCACATCCAGGTCATCTTGCCCCGGTACTGGAGATTCCTGTCCTGAGGGGACAGCATGGGTGCTGCATCCTGGGAGAGAGCCCTGACAGGCACCTGAATGCCCTGAACAGCTCCCATTATATTAAGGATTGCAAAATATTCCAAATATTTTGAGTTCTTTTTAACTTTCCATTCTGCAGTGACTGTTTCTCTTTTTTTTTAAACTTGGAATAAAAGTGGGTTCCAGATGCCTCACATTCCTTGTGCTGTGGAATTTCCACTTTATATCCAGCTTTTGAGCAATTTCCAGCCTCTTTTCTCTCTCTGCAGGAACAAGCCTTGATGTTGTGTCCTGGCATGGCAGCGTGTGGAATGGATGAGCACGTAATGGATCAGAAATGAATCCATTTCTGCCTATCCCAGACTCCATGGAAAAAATAAAATGTAGCAGCAGAGGATCGTTGTTCCTCTGGGCTAGAAAAGTGTTTCATGGCATGGGCATGGCTTTGGGGAAAGGATCTAGGGTAGAGTCTGAAGTCTCGGAGCCTTCAGGGTTTGTAGCAGAGCACTCCAGGTGGACAAACAGGAATAATGTCAGGTGTTCCCATAAAAAGCTGTTCCTTTGGAGTGGAAAATACGCATTGAACTTCCATCAGGGGCTTTTTTTGTCGGAGCATCCAGGGTTGTAGCTGCCACTTTGAATTAATGGGTGTTTGTCCTGTTTCCTTTGGAGGCTCTTGGCATTTCTTGTGAGCTCACAGGAGCCATGCTAGGATTGATGAGGTCAGGGTTTCAAGGATACTGCGGTTGGAATGCCATTGGCTTTCCAAAGGCACTGCTGGCATGGAGAGTAGGCAGCCGGAGCCCCAGTTCTTAATGGGGATTTAACTGGCTTTTGCAGGGAAGTGAAAAATGGCAGAAAGTCATCCTACACGCCAGGAGTTTGGCAGGGATAAAATGATGTAGGTCATTCCTGCGGGGAAGAGAAGGGATTTACTGTCTTGGTGGTCAAAGAAGGGAGAGGAGAAATCCCGTCCTGGAGTGCTCGGGGTTTCCACAACTCTCCAGTCTTGAGGGTTTTGATGCTGGATAAAGGATACTATGAAAACACAGGATAAAGGTTCAGGGTAAGGCTCTGATCATCCTTGTAGGAAAAGTTTTGGATGGCAGGAGTCAAATATGGACTACTGGTGGGTACAGCTCCACATTTTGTTGCTCCAGCTTCTGGATCATGCTTGTCCTCAGGCTGTAGTAATGACAGATCAGCACCGACCCACATTCCAGCCCCTCTCCAGCCTCCCAAAATATTCTTCTGTAAGGTCGTGTGTTTTTTTTTTTTTTTACCTGTAGCACAGAACAAAAAGTGGGAAAAAGGACATTTCTCCTCAAAATATCTTTGTCCCTCTGCTCCAGACCTTTTGTTTGACCCTCCCAGGTCACTTCCATTTCTGTGCCTCCTTTTTTGGGTTCAATCACCTCCTTTCCTCAGAATTCTGCATTCAATGACTCAGTTTTTACTTTGCATGCCTTTTTGCTTGGGTGTCATCCAAACTAAACCTGGAAAAGCCTGGCAATGTTGGGCAAAAGGATCCTAGGTATGGGATGAATTTGGACAAGTTAAATTTGGGCAGAAGGATCCCAAGTCTGGAATAAGTATAGACAAGTTAAATGTGGGCAAAAGAGTCCCAGGTGTGGGGTAGATTTGAGGAAAGGTTCCCAAGTTTGGGTTAAATTTGGGCAAGAGGATCTCAGGTCTGGGATGAATATGGGAAAAAGGATCCCAGAAAAATCCTTAAATAGGATAAAATTAGTGCTTTTTTTCTTGTGGAATGGCCTTTATTCTGCTTTAGAGGAGAAAGGATGACTCCGAGGTTGTACTGGATTGGGATTTGCTTGGTTTTCATCCCATTTTCTCTGTTTTGTTTAGCAGAGAGAGCCAAAACCATTCCCTTTCCCTCCTTTTGTCCTGCATGAGCTGTTTGGATGTTGAGGTGCCCACACACAGCACAAATCCAGCCCCAAGTGGGACTGTGGAAAATAAACAAGAGACAATAATCATGTGATTAGTCCAGATCTGGCATTCCCTGCAGGAATCTCATGGCTGTTTGGAGGCAGAGCTCCAGAAACAAGTCCAGTTCTTACTTTGTGTCTTGTTTTGAGGCTTCCCACACCTGAACTCCTCCTCCTCCTCCAACCCCTCCCTGGATTTTGCAGGACGCCTACTCCGAGATCGCCTACCTTTTTGCGGAATTTTTCCGAGACCTGGACATCGTCCCCTCTGACATCATCGCGGGGCTGGTTCTCCTGCGGCAGCGGCAGCGGGCCAAGCGCAGCGCCGTGCTGGATGAGGTGGGAAAACCTGAGAATCTCGGCTTCCCAGCTGCTTCAGGATTCCAGGGAAACAGCTGCGTGGTTCTGCCCACCTCATTTCTGAGCTGTTCTCACTCGCTGAGGTGGGAAAGAAGAATAATGATGACTTCAGCAGCTTTTCCTGAGTTTGTCCCCTGTGGTTTTTCTCTCTCAAAGGGCTCAGCTGGTGCTGAGTCAAGTCTGCAATCTGGAATGATCTTCTCCAGGCAGGTGATACAGGGGGAGCTCTTAATCCCAGAAAGGCCTCCAAGGGGGTTGTAGGTACTTGGAAATGAATGGGAAGATTATTCCCACTGTACAGTGATGTGGAGGAGAGTTCAGCAATCTGCAGGAGAAAAAATTCCCAAATTTCCAAGCTGTTATTGAGGCTTGCAGACTGTCAAGCCAATAGGAAACTTATTTATATTGGGATTTTCCCCTTATAATTCCAAGCAAGGAATTCAGGCTGCAGAAGGAAAAATTCCCAGTTTTCCAGGCTGCTTTTGAGGTTTGCAGATTGTCAGCTCAGTAGGAAATCGATTTGTTTTAATGGTTTTTTTTCCTTCTTGAGCTGGGATTCAAATCAGGCAGAAATAAAACCACTGGAACTATTTGAGAAGCCAGTTTAGGATATTTGGGAGTGGATTTTTGTCTTGCTGTCACACAGAGGAATTTTTCTGTGTATTTGTGACTTCCAGGCAAACAATGACATTTTAGCTTTCCTGTCTGGAATGCCAGTGACCAGGAACACCAAATACCTGGATCTGAAGAATGCGGTAAGTCCCTGAGATGTGGGATCCTCCATACCACCTGTCTTCCTTGCTTTCTTTTCCTCACTGGCTTCTCTTATGCCTTTCTGTCCTTCTTTGAAACAATCCAAGAAATTCCATGAGAATGGAATAAAATGTCATCTCTGGAGACTTGATGAGATACTGCTGCAAGATAGTCAGTACCTTTATCCGTCATTTATTCCAGATTTTGATTCATTCCTTGTTTTGGTTTATCCCAAATATTTCTCTGGTTTAGATTTGTCTGATTTATCCCTGATTTTGATTTATCCCTGATTTCCCTGCTCCCGATTCATTTTCCCATCAAATTTCTACCCCCTCATTTTCCCCCTCAGTTCTTCCTCTGATTTACCTCTGATTTCTTCCTGATGTTTCCCTGGTTTTCCCCTCTGGCTATCCTGCCGTGTTTAACTCCAACCCCCAATCCAGCTGTCCAGCATAACTGAGGTTTTGTAGGGTGCAACTGCAGCACATGACCTAAATTGGCTTTGTAGTCCTCTCCAGGCATCCTCTGGTCTGCTTGAAAGGGGATATTTAGGGAGCTCATTTCCAAATCTGCAGGAAGCAGCTTCCGTGGAAGCATTGTGGGATACCCAGAGAATTCCTCAGGGAATAAGGCAGAAAAATCTTAGGGAGGGGGTGGCTCTTGCCTATCCCACCTCGCTCTCCTCAGTCACCACAGCGCAGCTGGGAGAGGGGGCTGGCGCTCAGCAAGTGCCTATCTATGGAAAAAGAGAGAGAGGGGAGAAATTCCAAGAGATTCCAGGCTCAGGGAGTCCCGTGTCTTCCAGCAAGAGATGCAGCGGTACCGGGAGGTGTGTTACTACATGCTCTTCGCGCTGGCAGCCTACGGATGGCCCATTTACCTCATGAGGAAGCCCACATGTGGACTCTGCCGCCTGGCCAGATCCTGCTCGTGAGTGCCCACCCTCATCCCTTTTTTCCAGCCCGGTTTTCCCGTATTTAGAAATACCCTTTGTTTTTCCCCACATTTATTTCATCCCCTTGGTGCTTGCTCCCTGTTTGATTTCTTTTCTGCCTTTTTCTCATGTTTTTCCCTTTCCATCTTTCCGGGCTTCGTATTCCAAAGGCTTTCTGAATCCCTTCCAGTTCCTCATACATAAACCAGCCTGTCCTCTGCTCCATCCTCTCTGGAGCATGGAACAGCCAGTGGAGAGAACTCACCTGGCACAACACCAAGTCCAAAAAGAGCTTCTTGGAGCTCAAAAATCAGGGAGTTGACACTTGGGTCCTGTTTAAAGGATCTCCAAGATTTGCCTGGCTTGGGCTGTGGTCCCTTGGATTAACTGGGTCTTTCCAGCTCGGGATTTTTGCAAGGGTTTGTTTCCAGCTACTAGAATTTTGTCACCATTTTCAATTTGGGGACAAGCTTTTGGCACTTCCTGGGCTATTGGGAGGAATGTGATTTCTTGGGGATACTTTTATTCGTGAGAGAGAAAGAAGGAAAATCAATCTGTACTTCTCTTTTGATTTTGGGATGATTCTAAACCCAGTTTTTTTTCTATAAATAAACCTGGAGCTCAGTCAGTGTTGGCTTTTTCATGTTGAAGCACTGGAAAACCGCACTTGCAAGGATAGTAGCCTTTGAGGAGCCATCCCACACCACCATCCTTGGATTCCTTGGGGACTGGCTGCATTGTAGCTCTCTCTGGTGCTCGAAAGGAAAACTGCACCTGATCACAGATTTTGAGGCTGTTTTGTGGTTTTATACTTCACTCAGCACTCGCTGCCATTGGGGTGAGGTTTGGAGGGTACACCTTCCCCTTTCCTCTAGGAATGCCACTGTAATTCCAGCCTTTTTCCCCCTCCTCCTTGCAGATGTTGCTGCCTGTGCCCGTCGCGTCCACGCTATGCTCCTGGCGTCACCATCGAGGAGGACAATTGCTGTGGCTGCAACGCCATCGCCATCCGGCGCCACTTCCTGGATGAGAACATGACCTCTGTGGACATCGTCTACACTTCCTGCCACGATGCTGTAAGGACAATCCCAAACCTCCTTCCCAACAGGATTTACCCACTTGCAGCTGTCATGAGATAATGAAGGGAAAAAAAGCCCCTTTCTCTCCTACTTCCATGAAGAAATTCTTTTATTTGGGCACAAATCCTGTCACGTGTGCTGCCTCCTTTTCCCTGAGGATAATCCAACGGGAATGTCTCTCCTGATCTTTTCCAGGTTTATGAAACCCCCTTCTATGTGGCCGTGGACCATGACAAGAAGAAGGTGGTCATCAGCATCCGGGGAACTCTGTCCCCAAAAGTAAGTGGGATATGCAGTGGTCTCCCTGGTGGACATTCCAGAGAGTTGAAGCCCTTCCCGGTTTGGAATCCTGACCCGGATTTGACTCACCTGAAGCAAGGTGACTGCTTTTCTTCCAGGATGCCCTGACGGATCTAACGGGGGACGCAGAGCGCCTGCCAGTTGAGGGGCATCATGGAACGTGGCTGGGACACAAGGTAGGAAAATAAAGGGAAAATTATTCCAAGCCAACCCAAAACCGAACAAAATCCCATGTTTTTTTCTAATTATTTGGCTTTTTAATTATAAACCCCCAAATGGTCTTAATTGCTTGAAAAGGGAGTTACAGAAAGGGCTTTGAGGTGTTAAATAATTAGTTGGAACAGTTAAAATCACTGGGCGTATAATTAAAAACTCCATACAATTAGAGAATTCCAAATTCAGAAAGGCATTGTAGAGACCCACAATGAAATTCCTGGAGCCACTCAAATGGCTTTTTCTTCCAAGGACCTTTAAGGAATTTTCAATCAAAGCCTGAGAATGTGCTTAAAATTCTGCTGTGATGGGAATGTCCTCAAAGGATACTGGCAGGACTTGGATCCATGAAATTAGGTGGATGTTCTGTGTCTGTGAGCAGCTCTGGGCTGGCCAAATCCTTTTATTCCAGGGCTGACCTTTGCCTCTGTCAGGCAAAGGAACGACATGCCAAGTTTTTAAGATGACCAGGAATCCAAATTCCTTCCAAATTTGGCAGCTGCAGTGCCAGGTTGGGAAAGGAAAATCCAGAGTGAAGGCTGGAAGGAATGGAGCAGTTGCTGGAAGTGCTGCTGGGGTGGATGAGGTGTTGCTCCAGGTGGACTGTGGAGCTTGGAAGTCCTGGAAGCTATGAGTTGGGAACTCCAGCTTGCCTCTGCTGGAATGCTAAACCTCTTCCCTCTGCTTTAGGAAATAGAACTACGCAATCTTGGGATGGTTTGGATCGGAAGGGACTTTAAAAATCCTGTTTCAACTCCTGCCACAGGCTTGGACACCTTGGAGGATGTATCTTGGAGCAGCCTGGGTTAGTGGAAGGTGTCCCTGCTCAGGGAACTGGGATGGGCTTTTATGTCCCTTCCAATCCAAACCATTCCAGAATTCCATGATTTATAGACAATGCAGGAATAGATCCTTGCAGAAGTTGGCTTTGCTTTTGATCTTTGTATGAAAATATTCCTCCACCAGTGACTTCCATGAAACATTATCAGTTTATTCCCTTTGTTCCAGACAGCTTTTATTTGTCCTTTGTGTTATTTCTTTTTTGGGATTGCTGCCAGGAGACAAATATTCACTTTCTCTGGAATTATTATCAATATTAATCTGCAGACAATAATGTGCTGTTGATTCCTGAGGGAAAATGAAGGGAGATAATGGAATTTTAAATGCATTTTTAATGTCCAGGAGTCAAGTTTAATATCCAAACAAATCCAGTATCTCACTTACACATTTGATTTGGAAACAAGGACTTGGCTACATGGGAGCTTTCCCAGGATTTGTTTGATTTGGGGTGTTTTCCTGCTGATTCTGTCCCACCCATCCCCGGGGGTGTCCATCAGCCATCCTAAAATTCCAAGTCTTGATGTTTACATGAATTTTTTTATCGCTCAACAGCTCCAGTGTCATAATTAAAAAAAATATTTATCAGAGCTCTGAAGCTATTCTGGATTGAAAAAGAGAGCTGGAACTAAAGTTTAGGGATTAGAATGCCAAAAAAAAAAAAATAAAACAGGGGTTATAACTCAAAGAAGAATCCAACTTCACTATTTTTGCAATAAAATGCACTGATTTTACAACAAAGTTAATTTAAAAAATAATCCTCAGCCAAAGGGGTGAATCCAAATTTAATTGTTGAACTCCCAGGACAAAATCAGTGAAAATAGGATGTTATGGAGCTTTGTTTTCTGGTGCTGAGCCAACCAGGAGGGAACAACAAGGAGCTTCTGGAAAGTCCTAGAAACTCAGCCATGATCCCGGGTTGGTAGGATATCCAGTAATGAGAATTTCCAACATTTTTCTCTCATAAATAGACTCTTCTGAGTGTTTTCCCCCAAAATCTCAAATACCCCAGAGCAGTTTTGTGCCTTTGGGATGCAAAACAGTGCAGAATATTTCCATTCCCTTTCCTTAAATCCTTAAATAAAATTTGGCTATTTACATGTAAAATTACAAAATTAAACCCAAATAATTTTAATGACTTGAAATTAGATTTTTTCCCCCAAGAATTTACAGATGCTACATCCCTGGAAGTGTCCAAGACCAGGTTATATGGGGCTTGGAGCAACCTGGGCTAATGGAATGTGTCCCTGTCCATGGAATAGGATGATCCTTAAGGTTCCTTTCAACCCAAATCAGGATTCCATGAAGTTTAAGGAATTTTTCCAATGGAAAATCTAAATGGAAGTTTTCAGTCTCATTCCATAATAATTAAAATCCCTGTCTCCATTAGGATATAATTACCAAAATCACGTCCCAAAGGCTGACTAACATCCCAGCAGTGACATCACTTTGGATTTGGGTCATGCTCTCTAAAAATAGAATCCCAAATTCGTGATGGGAATTTAGATCAGTGGCCTGCTGTTCACTTGTCATTAGGATTGGGAATGGAGACTCTTCTGGAAGCTGGGGAGTTGCTGGGAGCTGGGATAAGGCACAACCACTGTGGTGCTTGTTGGTGTTGGCAGCATCCCATATATCTCTTTTCCGTGGAGTGGGATCTCTGCTGTCCTGCTTCCCCTCTCCATTATCCAGATTGGGATCAAATACATTTCAGATACTGAGGATCTGGAAAATTCCATATTTCTTTGCTTTCTTTTCCTCGCTGGCTTCACTTATGCCTCTCTGCCCCTCTTTGAAATAATCCAAGAAATTCCATAAGAATGGAATAAAATTTGATCTCTGGAGGCTTGATGAGGTGATACTGATGCAAGAGAGTCAGCACTGTTATTCCTGATTTATGTCTGATTTAGATTTATCCCCGATTTAGATTTCCCCACCAAATTTCTGCCCCCTCATTTTTACCCTTCCATTTTCCCCCTCAGCCCTTCCTCTGCTTGACCTCTGATTTCTCCCTGATGTTTCCCAGAGTTTCCCCTCTGGTTATCCTGCCATGTTTAACTCCAGTCCCCAATGCAGCCCTCCATGATAACTGAGATTTTATATATAATTGTTTATATTTTTTTTCTTTCTTTTGGAACCAGTAATCCTTTTATATCTCTGAGATGGAGAGTGAGCCCCCAGTAGCATTCCCGTTGTACTTACATGATTTTAAGATAGGGATTTAAAGGAAGACAGACAAGGAGATGATTTTCCCTTTTCCCCCCCACCGTATTTTGGAGTTCAGGCTCACTTCCCACTGAATTAAATGGTAGCAACATCAGGAATTTATGCAACAAACCAAATTCCAGTTGCTTGTTTATAACTGCACTTGGAATTGGATCAAGTACCACACAGACTCCTCAGCAGCAAGGAGGAATGTTTAGACCCAGATATGATCTTTCCCATCTTCCAACACTCCTTGACTTCTAGGGAATAAAAACCTTTAATAATTTGAGATGAATATCCTCTGACAGCCAAATTCCCTTAATGTTGATGGCTGGAGAAAGCAGGAACTAATTTCTAGTTGCTGCCACTTTTTCCCTTGGTGTTTGTGTTATCATCTCTGTTAGAATAATTCATACTTTTATTCCCAGATTTAAATGGAAAACTCCTTCTCAGATTTACCTGGAATAGGATATTTTGGCTTTAAAACCACCAATATTTAGAATATCCAAGTATATTTCTCTGTTCTGCCCCAGGTCCTGGGGCCTGAAGTACCAAATCCACAATCCCGTGTTTAAGTTAATTGGATTTGGAGTAGTTTTCCCTCTAAAACCCTGGGAATAGGCCCTTGGAGTGTTCCTTAATTAAGAACTGCCACTACTCCTTAAACACCAAAACTTTGGAAATGCAGAGGGGAGTCAGTTCTCCCTCCCTCCTGATCTATGCTGATGGACATTCCAGAGCTTCCTCACCTTCTGGCTGCTGGATGTTAAGATCCCATTTACATCCTGCTGTGTCTTCCTGCTTCCCACAGGGAATGGTGCTGTCTGCTGAGTACATCAAAAAGAAGTTGGAGCAGGAGATGGTGCTGTCCCAAGCTTTTGGGCGCGATTTGGTGAGTACAAATTGACTCTGGACAGAGGATGAGATTTCCATAAAACACTGGGTTTTAAGGGAATCTCCATGCCCCTGAGTCTGTTGTATTCATTTCTCAGCTCTTCCTTTGATTCCTGTCTGTCTGCATTTCCAGCTACTCATTCATGGAATGGTTTGAATTGGAAGGGACCTTAAAGTGCATCCCATTCCACCTCCTGCCATGGGCAGAGAACATTCCACAAGATCAGGTCACTCCAAGCCACATCCAGACTTCCTGCAAGATTCTTTTATTTTGGAAGCACCAATACTGCAGAGCTCCTGATTATTTTCCTTTTCCTGAGGCAGGGTGTTCCACATGGTGGCAATGAAGGACAGGGAGCATTAAAACCAAATCAGCAGGAACTAAATTCATGGAGATTTTCTTTGGAATTCTGTGCTGACTGTCCCTGTGGGCACATTCCTGATGGCAGGGAGATGTCGCAGGATTCAAGGGAGATGTTGAGAAGCAGCTTACCTTGTTTTATATGTTTGGAATAGTTGTTGAAGTGCTGCCATGGGATATTTGGTGGATGGAGAGAGAGATAAGCCAGCATCCAGCTTTTTGGGCTGGAGCTTCATTCCTGTCTGCCTAGAAAGGGAAAATGTGAGTTGTTCTTATTACTCAGGAGGAATTTTTTCAGGCTTTTGGTCCATAAGTGTCATCCCAGGCCCCACTAGTACAGGACCTTTTTTCTGACAGTTGCCAAAGACAGATATTCCAGAGAAAAGTATCCAGTGAGGTGTAGAGACACTTTCTGTGTGGGCTTGGGTATTATCAGGAGGACCAAAAGGCTCCCATCAAATCCTAAATAATTAAAATAGCTGGTGTGCCTTTCCTTTTTCTTCCCACCATCTTTCTTTCAGGGAAGTTCCAGTAGGCCAAATGTAGAATTCCAGAAGTGAATGAATTCCAGCCTCCAGTGAGGCCCTGGCGCAGGTTTCCCAGAAACCTGTTTCTGCCCCATCCCTAGAAGCGTTCCAGCATGTGTTGGACAGGGCTTGAAGCAATCTGGGCTAGTGGAAGATGTCCCTGCTGATGGCAGGGGTGGAATGGAATGATCTCACCCTTCCTTTCCAGCTTAAACCATTCCTGGATTCCATGATGATTCCATGATTCAGAGCAAGCAAGGAGAGCTGTTCACCTGGAATCTGGCGTGCTCATGTATAGAAACAGACTCCAAAACTGGGGAAAGGGAGAGATTTAGGGGATACATTCAATTTAATTTCCAACGTGACCTCGATTCGTTGTTGCTTCCATGTTTTTTAGGGAAGAGGAACAAAGCACTATGGCTTGATTGTGGTTGGGCATTCCCTTGGAGCTGGCACAGCTGCCATCCTGTCCTTCCTGCTGCGTCCCCAGTACCCATCCCTGAAGTGCTTTGCCTATTCCCCCCCAGGTGGGCTGCTCAGGTAGGTGTTGGGATACACCTGGGATACACTGGATCCTGCTTGTGAGGCTCTAGGGAGCAGTGAAGTGGATAGGCAGACTGCAGAAATCGAGTGTTTCCTCTGGGATATAGTTTGGAATTCAAGTTAGGATGGCAGATGGCCACTTTCCCAAATATTCTGGTTTATAACTGAATTATGCATGGCTCTAGTTTTAATGGAAAATAGGTGCAATTTCCTTACTTTCTGCCCACTCCCACTGAATAAATGGAAATAACAGAGATACTTGACCAAATACAGGTGTCTGTAGCAGCTGCTCCAGTTGTTTGGACTCCTTTTCCAAAGAAATTTGAATTGGGATGTGATTTCTGTAATTTTGAAGCCTAAAGTTGGTCACGGGGATTGTTCTGGTTTCTCTTCCTTGGCCATGGGGCAAAACCAGGGAGAGATTAATTGTGAATCCCTCCAATTATAAATGGGAACTGACCTTTTGGTCATGTCATTCCTGGAGAAAAAAATCCCATTGGATTGCTGGGAAGTGAGGGAAGGCCTTCCTAGTCCTGACAGATACCACAGCGATCCTTGGAATCAGCTATGGATCGTGAGAAGCTTCTCTCATGGTAGTTCCTGAATCATATTCCAGGAGCAGCCAAGGGTTTTAAACCATCTTGCTGCTGGATCTGGATGCTGGCATTCCTTGTTGTAGTATTTCTAGGTCTTCTGCAGCTACAGAGGAGGATATTTCAGGAGAGTTGTACAACCTTCTGCTCAAAACTTTCGCTCCTGGATCCCTTTGTAGCTCCTGACTTGTGTCATGCCCAGGACCATCCCTAGTAGGTCAGTGAGGCAGTCTCTGCCCATGGTAACTGGTTGGGAGTATCTCCAGGAAACTCAAGAGTGGGAATCCTGATTTCTTTCTTCTTGTCTTGGAAGTCAGGTTGCTGCAGAAATTTGTCATCTGAATTCTCCCAAATATTGGGTTATTTCATCCTACATTGCAGCCTCAGGAGCACGGGATATCTTCTTCCTTGGCTGTCCCACCATTCCCAAACTATTGGAAAATGACAATGAGGCATTGAGTTCACGCATTTCCTTTCCCAGCTATATCCAGAGTCATGTGCAGGGGAATGGTTGGGCCATGGGATGTGAAGATAAGGCTCTTCTTCCACAGGGTGCAAATCCCCAGAGCCTGGAGCAGCTTGTATTGGGGTTTGTGCCCCTGGTTTCCCTGCCACCAAACTGGGAATGAAACACTGCTTCTTCTTGCTCCTATTTCTCTTCCAGTGAGGATGCCATGGAGTATTCCAAGGAGTTTGTGACTGCGGTGGTGCTTGGCAAAGATCTGGTGCCCAGGCAAGTGGAGAAGTGTCTAAATTCTTGACAAATCTCTGCTCTTCTGTTCCATCTGTTTCCTGTCTGAAACACTTGGACCATCTCTGTCTCCAGCTTCCTCATTTTTCTGTCCTTTTATTGTTCCCTGTTTATCTTCCTGATTCCCTGTGTCACTGTGTTTTTCCTGGACACCTCTGTTGGGGTTTTTATGGGCAAATTCCTCCTGTGTGAAAGAAAAGGGGTGTCGGAGTCAGAGGCACAGAAAATAACCCCTTATCTGTGCTGACAGGCTCTGACACCCAGGAGAACACAGAGTTTAGCCTAAAACCACGGAGAAAGCTTCTGAATCTAAGTAAGGAAACTAATAATGTGAGTATGTAAATTAGATAGAATTCTGTTAAGCCACTGGGTGGAAAAGTTAGAGTTTGAAGTTTTAGTTACATTAATATGTGAGGTACAAGATGGAGGATTTAGGGCGTTGTCCTTTTCTCCTTCTTCCTCTCCTTTCTTCTTCATCTTCTTCTTCTAAGGTTTTTTGGGTAATATTGACAAAATATTGGGTGATTGGACAAAAGAGTCCACATACCACCTCGCAGGTGTCGGCTTATTGGGCCATTAAGGAAAATAAGTTACTTGGCATTTGATTATTGGGTAAATGGACACATAAAAGACCTTGGAGAGATTCTTCTCCAGCCATTTTGTCCCTCGTTATCCTAGCATATGTAGCTCCTTGTAGTTTGTATATATGTAATATAGATAAGAAAGAATAAACAAGCGAGACCATACGCAAAGGAAAAGAGCCTCTCTTTCTCGTTAATCCTGATCCTGAGACAAACACCTGAACCCTGTGGTGTTGGCACCCACAACAAAGGGGGAATGTCCTACCTCTGGAATCCCTCCTTGTGGTACCTGGACACCTTCCTGGTTTCCTGTGTTATCTTGGCCCTGTCCTGGATTTGCTACCAGCTCATTTGGACCAGTTTGTCCCAAATTCCCTGTTCCATGTCACCTCATCTACAAACCAGCTCATTCCTTGTGCCTTAGCATTCCTCAGCTTCCTCATCTCCTGGGATATGTTCTCCTGAGCAGGGATTTGGAGCAGGAGCCAGGCAACAGGGATTTATCTGGATCCTGTCCATCCTTTCATCTGCTCAGTGGAATCATTCAGCTCCAGGACACTTTTCCAACTCACCTGTTCTGTGCCACCTCCTGTTGTCACTTCCCTCCTTCCCTATTCACTGATCTTATCCTGGTTATTGTCCCAGTAATTCCCTGGGGCATCTCACTCCTGGCTTCTGCTACTAGGTCATGCCACAGCCCACCTCTGAATCCATCTGCTCCATGTTGTGTCCTTTTAAACACAATGCCTTGTTTTTCTGTGCTCCGTATCCGTCTTGTCTTGTTCCCTGCCCAGATGTTGTGAACACATTTCCCCCTCTTCCATAATCCATAATTTTCTTCTTTTCCAGACTCACTTCTTCTTCTCCAGAATCACATCTTCATCTCTTCCAGAATCACGTCTTCCTCTTTTCCACAGCCACACCTTCTTTCCCAGAGTCACATCTTCCTCTTCTCCATGATCACGTCTTCCTCTCTTCCAGGATTGGTCTCTCTCAGCTGGAGGGATTTCGCCGGCAGCTTCTGGATGTTCTCCAAAGAAGCACCAAACCAAAGGTAAGAGGGAAGAACCAACACCTGAGCAGGGATGGGGAATTTTAGTGGCAGGAAGGGTGGGTTTCCTCCAGGTTTCCTCGGGATCATTATTTAGGGAACCAAAGGAATGATGGGAAGAGCTGGAGAGCTCAGTTGGATCATTCCAGCTCACTTGCTAAAACTTCACCACCACAGATCCCAAATAACTGAGCAGGGAATTTTCTGTCTGAGCTTCTTTTAAAGTCTGTATTCCAAGTGTGGCTTTTCCTGGCCAGTTAAAACTGGGAACAGGCTGGAAGGTACAGCAGCTGCTGTGCTTGTCAGAACGTTGGGGTGATGCTGTTCCAGGATAAATGGTCTGCTCATGTCTTGGAGATAGGAAATGTGGGAAGTTGTCCCTCCCCAGTCTTTACCATTGCACCAAGATGGAAAAAAACATAAAATATGAAGATTTTTAGGGATAATATGTGATGGAATTTATCTGGAGAGGGTATATAACTGAAAAGGAAAAATCAGCTTTCAGAAATATTTGGATCATCTCTGTCTCCAGCTTCCCTGTTCTTCTGTCCTTGTATTGTTCCTTAGTTATTCCCAGTGTCACTGTGTTTTACCTGGACACCTCTGTTGGTGTTTCACACATCTTCCTTAGGCAAACCGCTTCTGTGTGAAAGAAAACAGGGAATATCCTGCCTCTGAAATTCTTTAAACCTCTCAAGTCTTATGAGGCAATTCTGGTTTTTTTGCTTTTCTCTCCTCAAATCCTCACTCCTCTCTCTCTCTTTGTGGTAACAGTGGCGGATCATTGTAGGGGCTACCAAGTGCATTCCCAAATCTGAGCTTCCCGAGGAGCCAGAGGAGAACTCGGTGACAAGCAACCGGCTCTGGACACATCCCAGTGACCTGACCATCGCCCTGAGTGCCAGCACCCCCCTGTACCCTCCTGGTCGCATCATCCATGTGGTGCACAACCACCCTGCTGAGCAGTGCTGGTGAGCCCTGCAATTCCTGCTGGAATTCCTACTGGGAAACTCTTCTTGACACAAGAAGGGGGTTTTCTTCCCTGCTGTCTCATGAGGACAGTGGTTGTGCCTGTGCTGGCAGAGTTATGGGATGGTTTGGGTTTGAAGTGACTGTGGAGGTCCACAGGCAGGGATGCCTTCCATTAGACCAGTTTCTCCAAGCCCAGTCCAGCTTGGATTTGAGCACTTCCAGGGGTGGGGCAGCCACAGCTTCTCTGGACAACCTTTGCCAGGGCCTCAGCACTCACACAGGGAAGAATTTTTTCCTAATATCCCACCTAAAATTGCCCTCTTTCAGCTTAAAGCTACTCCTTCTTTTGCCATTATTCCAGGCCCTTGTCCAAAGTCCTTTTCCTCTTTAAATGGTGATTAGCCCATGGGTAATCATGTCCCTGTTGGATAATGCAGGATTTTGGAGCAATGTGTATTTTAACAACTCCTCCCTCTGTTTTTCCCCTTTTTCTCCCTCCGCATCCTGCTGTTTTCACATGCCAAAACACTGCCCTGTGCTTTCATTCCATTTTCCCTGTTGTCTGGACCCCTTTTCCAGCTGCTGTGAGCAGGAGGATCCCACCTACTTTGCCATCTGGGGGGACAACAAGGCCTTCAACGAGGTGATCATCTCCCCAGCCATGCTGCACGAACACCTCCCCTATGTGGTCATGGAAGGGCTGAACAAGGTAAGACAGGGAATTGCCATCCCAAAAAACACTGGGCCAGGCCAGCCTTGCCCTGGAATGCTGCTGGTTAAATATACCAGGCCATTTATTTTGAAGAAGAGGAGGAAAGCGGATGGTCCTGGTCAGTCTTGCACAGGGTATTGGAGTGGAGTGTGGTGAGGTCTGGGAATGGAATTTCCAAAATCCCAGATGCTCCTGTTTCCAAATTTAATGTCAGAATAATGTGAGGTTGGTGATGGTTCATTGCAGGAGCTGCCATTAAATTGTAGCCCGTGACATCCAGGGATATGTCAGGATTTATCCATCTAATCCTTTACCTCCCTGTGCTTCCAGAAGGCCTGGGAAGAAAGAGGCCAGTGCAGCTGTTTGAAAGCCTCCAGTCAATCCCTGCTGTTCTTTTGCTTTACTTGGGCAGGTCTTGGAGAACTACAACAAGGGGAAAACAGCTCTGCTTTCTGCAGCCAAAGTGATGGTGAGTCCTACGGAAGTGGATCTCACCCCGGAGCTGATATTCCAGAGCCAGCCCTTGCCCAGCTGCCCCTCTGTGCAGATCGGAACTGGAGCCATCCCAGCAGACAGGAGGAACAGCAGTACCAAGTAAGGAGAGATTTTTCATGGAATAGTGGCTCCAGTGGGGGTCCTCTTCTTCCTGGGGCATGTTAGTGGGACAGATCCATGGGCTGCCTTTGTGGGAGTTTCAGGATTTCTTGTGGAATGTTGAGGGGAAAAAATCCCTTGTGTTTCTTAGAAATTTGAGTGCAGCAAGGTCAGAAAAAGGTATGGAAGAAACTTCCTTTTTTCTCTTTATCCAGACAACTGGGGTTTTCCCAGGGTAAAACTTGGAGCCAAATTTTGTTTAGGTTGGGAGGAATCACCCAGTTCCAACCATTGCCATGGGCAGGGACACCTTCCACCAGCCCAAGTTGCTCCAAGCCCTGTCCAATCTGGAACACTACCAGGGACAGTCCACAGCCTCACTGGGTTGGGCAAAAGGATTTAGAGAACCAGGAAAAAAGGGAGAAGGGCAAGAACTGGAGTTTGCAGAGGGAGAATCCATTTGTGATATTTCCAGCTGGGAGGACGGATCGAGAAGAGATTTGCTGGAGTTGTGGATGCCTCTGGTTGGAGGAGCTATGTGAGGAACCCTTAGATCATCTGGCTGTTCTGGAATTCTGCAGCCTTGTGTTCTCTGTTTCCCGTTGCAGGAGCAAATCCCATTCGGAAATCAGCCTGGAGGGATTCTATGAGACAAAGCCGCTTTCTCCCATACAGAAGGACCCTGTGGAGCTGCTTCTCCTGGACACTAAGGAACGTCTCTCCGTGGAGCTCCAGGACCGCCGCGCCCCTCTGGCCACCATGGAGAGCCTCTCGGACAACGAATCCATCTACAGCTTTGATTCCCGGCGTTCCTCTGGTTTCCGGAGCATCCGGGGCTCCCCCAGCCTCCATGCAGTCATGGAGAAGGACGAGACGCACTGCTTTTATATAGACCCCGTTATCCCTGAGGAAAACCCTTCCCTCAGCTCCCGGACAGAGCTGCTGGCTGCCGATAGCCTCTCCAAGCATTCCCAGGAGACACAGCCCCCAGAAAATGTCCTCAACAGTGGTGGCACCACCCCCCAGCACCGCTGCAGCACCGAGGGCACCGGGAGTGATGGGGAGCACATGTCCTCATCACCTCGGGAAGAGCCAGCGCTCCACAATGGCCGCCTGGCCGATGTTCCCAGTCCCCAGGTACTGGAATTCGCTGAGTTCATTGACAGCCTCTTCAACCTGGACAGCAAAAGCAGCTCCTTCCAGGACATTTACTGCATGATGGTGTCGGACAGCTCTAGCGACTTTGTGGAGATTCCCAAATCAGTCAGCGACCAGGAAATCCTGCTGAGGGCACAGTACGAGCCTAACTTAGTCCCAAAGCCCCCAAGGTTGTTTGCGGGCTCGACGGATCCTTCGTCAGGAATCTCTGTGTCGCCCTCTTTCCCCCTTAGTTCATCTGGAGAACTAATGGATATCACTCCCACGGGTGTGAGCAGCCAGGAATGCCTGGCCACAGACAAAATCCGGACTTCCACCCCCTCTGGACATGTAACCAGCCCTGCCAAGCAGGACGACCTCATGATTTCAGCCCTTTAGTGCAGGGGAAAGGAGGGGAATGATCCCAGTGGGGTAGTCCATGGAGGAGGCTGTCATCAGGCAGTTGGGATCAGAGGAGACAGCTGGAAAAATCCTTTCTGGGGTGACACAGTGGTGGTGTCTGGAGGATGGATTGTGCTGGAATCCTATGCTTGGAGCTGGGAGAAGCTTTGCCCCACTGGGCCTGAGAGAGTCTGAGGCACTAAAGTTCCCTACCTCAGCCTGTCTCATTCCAGAGGCAGATTCCTTGCCCTGGGGCACCTGCTGAGTTTGGGAGTGAGATACCTGGATAGATGGAAGCAGGAGGGGGCCGGGCCAGATCCCTCCCCTCAGAACTGAGCCGGTGGTTTGGGAAATAAGCGGATTGAGACTTTGGGCCCTGTTGCACTACCATGGATTTGGCCCAAGATCCAATTCGGCACACTTCCATGGGGATTGCTTTTGTAGGACACTCCTGTTTTAAAGCCATTGGGGCTGTATTCCCCTCAGATCCAGTCTCCCCTTAACCACCAGGCGCAGCAGAAATGGGGCTGGCACCATGGTTTCTCTCCCCCAAGCATTCCTGAGAGGGAAGGACGCTGTTCCCAAGAGCCCAATCCTTCTGCCACGTCCCTCCTTTGGCAGAAAGTTCTCCTGGATGTCACCCCCATCACTCCTCGGTTCCCTGGACCCCTCCGAGCTGGCGACATTCCTGCAGGACTGCCAGGATTCTCATCTCGGAGCTGCATGGATGTGGATGGATAAACTGCAAAATACACCTGGCATTATTTTCCAGGCCCCTGTGGAGTCTGGGAGTCTCTCCTGGATCCCTAGGGGTCATACCACCCATATGCAGCATCCGCAGATCAGTGCCAGCCTCTGTCATTGGGAATTCAGGGAAAAGATGGACTTTTTCCCAGTGTTGCAATCTCTTGTATGTTTACAGAGCTGCTGAGCTGGTTGGAAGGTATTTATTAAGGAAATTGGGAGGCTTTCCCGAAGGAAAATCCATGGTCATCCTCTCCTTCCCATGCTGTTCCCTCTAGGAACTGAGGAAAGAGAGTATAGGCAGGCAGAATTCCAAGCCCCTGTTTCCCAGGTGGCTTGGATTTTGGGGTAACTGCCTGCCCCCTCTTCCACCCTCTCTTTGCCTGCACAATTCCATGTAGGAAAGTTTGAGCAAGTTGTTAGGAAAACTACCTGAGCCTCCGGGCCCAGAGGAGCCTGCTCTGCCTCTCCAGGCAGGTTTTCCAGTGATGGGAGCAGGAGGAAAACTACCTATCCTAGGAAATGAAACATTCTTGGGACCTGGAAAAGGCCTTGAATTGCCACAACTCCCCCTCAAAGCTCAGCAGTTACCGATGGCTCTCCCTGGAGCTCCATCCTCCCTCCCTGGAAAGAAATTCCTGATTTAACTTCCTTAGAATCCTGTGGTTGCTCCCTTTTCCCCTCCTTAGCAGTGTTATTTCCATTGTGGGAGGACGCTGTGCTTTCCAGGAGCTCAGCTCCTGGCAAATGCCAGGCTTCCTGTTGTCTCTGTGGGCACCGGAAGCCCTGGGATGGCTCAGAGCTGTGCTCCTGGGAGCCAGTGGGATCCGATGCCATCGAGGAGCACTTTATAAACGGTGTGCATTGATGTAAATAATCCTGGGTGCACAGAATTCCACTGGATTCTGGGTCCAAGTGCTGATATCCCACTCTATCCAGCGTGGGATGCTCCAGCCCCTGCTCCTTAGCCATTTCAGAGCTTTCAGAAGCACTTCCAAGCGGGCAGGAAAACATTATCGCTGTGGTTTAAGGTTCCAAAGGTGACCTTTCCCTGAGTGAAATCAGAGGGAGGAAGCCCCTCTGGATTCAGAGGGATTTGGAGAAGGAAAAATCCTTTTATTATGAGCAACCATAAATTCTTTTTGTAGGTCCTTAAAAAAAGAGCAGGGAGCAGGTGGTGCAGAAGCACAGCACAGGGTAAGGAGGAATTCCTGCACTCAGGAAACACTACTGAGATGATTTTTCAGGAATACGCACAAAAATCTGAGAAGATTTGAGGAGAAAAGGGGAGCTGAGAGGCAGGGAGGCCGGAGTTAGCGGGCTAGCTCCCCTTCTGGCCAAGGAGTTGGGGTAAGGGCTTATTCCTGCCCTTATTCCCAGCAGGAATTAACCCTTAGCACTAAGGCAGAGCTTGGGATCTGCAAAGCACTTTAAAACCCTAAGGAAAAGGATCATCTCTGTCCCTGGGAGTGACCTGGAGACCTGGGATTAGATGAAACTACTGGTGGGAGGTGCCTCCAGATGAGGAAAAGTGGGATATCTCCCTCCTAAAATTATTCCAGTGGGAACCTGCTGATGTTCCTTGGCTCAAATGTTGCACTAGAAAGTCCCTTCCCTGATGTTCCTCTGCTGTGTCCTGGAAGACTCAGTCCTTGAGTTGCTGCTTCCTTCTCTATGCCATTGGAACTGACTGTATCCCATAGGAATGGCCTCCCCTTGTCCTGACATTAAGCAGTCTGGAATGCTGCTGGTTTTTTGCTTTGTGATTACTGGACTTTGAAAAGCCTGGAAATATATACTTCCCAGGAGCTAGGCTTGCCACAGGTCAAGGAGTAAAGGCACAAAAGAGCCCCTCAGAGATTCTCATTGTATCCCATCATGGATAATTCCTGTTTTTTGTTGACAAACAGATCTGATCCCAGTCCTTCCAAATGAAAATCACATTCTTGGAATTATTTCTGCTTTAAACATCTCTGTGTCTTGATCCCCAGCATTCCGTGTCTCCATTCCTATCACTCCTTTGCTGTCTGGGCATTTGGAAAGGCTGATCTCCCATTTCCTCCTGGAAAAGCACACCTGGAATGCTGAAATAAATGTTAAAGCTGCAGCTACTTCCTTCATCTGTACTGTACACACTTCCTGCTTTCTCCTCCTGCTCTGTCTTTGGGAATACGAAGCACCTCCAATTTTCTGAATCTCTTGGCTTCTGCTTCTTCCTCTTCAGCTTTGTGCCTTCTGGTCTTTGGATATTCCCATGATACTCCAACAGGATGTTCCACCCTGTGCAGACGCAGTGCCTGACAGGCTGGAAGTGCCTGACACCCCAGACCCCAGACTGGCCAACAGGTCACCTATTCCATGCTTCATCCTTAAAATCCATTCTGATCCTTCTTCCTTGGACTGAGTGACCTTTAAAGGTCCTTTCCAACACAAACTATTCCAAGGGTTTCTTGGCAGACGAATGGAGCTCTTCTGCACCACTAAATTGATTATATTGTTGCTTTCATTGCAGCAGTGCCAAAAATTTGGGAAGGATCCTGCAGTGCTGAGGATATACTGGGCCTTCTCACATATTTATCATTATTCCTTCTCCTTTGGGGCTGCCTTCTTCATTTGGAATATTCATTTCCTCCTAAAACTTCCCTCTTTTGTTTGCTCCCTGTTCCTCTCCCCCATTTCAGGAGCCACCTTATCCCTCTCTTCTTTCAGGGTGCTGGTGGTTCATTCCACATACTTGGTAGCACATGGGGAAACTATTCCAAAGCAGTTAAATGGGATTCTTGGAACTTTTGAGGAACTTTTTTCCTAAGCAGACAGGATTTGTAGGAGATATTTTGTTCTCTGCAGAGGGCTGGGATGGCAGAGGGTAGTGTGGATATAGAATTCCAGTGCCCAGTTCTGTTCTTTTAGGATATTAGGTTCCAGGAATAGTTGATGGTCCCAAGCAGGATTAAAGTGGGAAATGTGTTTCCAAGGGCATGTAAGAAGGAGGAAAAGCTCCAAGCGTGGGGATACAGGATCTGTATCTAACACATTCTCCATGCACTTTGATGTTTTCCCAGCTTTTGCTGCTCGTTTCCTGCAGGCAGATAATATTATTTCCATGGAATTGCCCACACAGCTTTCATTTACAAATTGGGACATAGGAATAATCAGGATTACCCCTGGCAATGGGAATTAGGTGGTATTAATTATTGCTGGAGTGGGTGTGTTTGATTGGATTTGTGTTTTGAGGCTGTATCCAAGAACCCCCATTGAATTTCCATGGGCAGCAGAGTCCCTCTGTGTTTGCCTTGGGAATTGCTGGGCTGGAGCTCCCCTCCATGCTGGGTTTATCCTTATTCATTCTGGGATATTCTTCCCTTGGCAGTAGGACATTCTGGCTTTGCAGGATGGGAGCAGGAATATTTAATTCCCATGGGTTTAAGAATTGAGCCTTTGAAGAATATCCAAATGTTGCCTAGGGAGGTGTGGATTCCTCATTCCTGGGAATATTCCAGGCCAGGTTGGATAAGTCTTGGAACAACCTGGGCTAGGGAAAGATTACCCTGCCCATGGCAGCAGGTGGGAGCTTCCAAGTGATTCTAGAAACCTGTGATTCCCAGCTTGCAGTGTTCTGGTACTGCAGAGAAGGGAAGGTTGGAATTACAGTAGCACCTCTGCATTAATTGCTCTGCTGAGAAATTCCTCTGAAGGAAGCAGCTGGAAAGCACTGCATGGAATTGGTGGTTTTGCTTTGTTCCCAGAGCCTGTGTAGTGCTGATTTTTGGGAAGAGCTGCTGGATTTCAGGAAGAGCCTCATTTTTTGTGCCAAAGCTCCCTCTCATGGCTCCTGCGTGGAGGAAGCAATGCTGCATGGATCCTGCTGGAGGCAAACACTGGCCATCCTTGGCAGCTGTGGGAAGAAGGAGAGGAGGGAATATTGCAGCTGGAAGCTGAGATTCAGTCTGGGTGTCCTTTCCTCTCCAGTTAGATCCACAGGGGAGTTACGGATTGAGAGAGGGATGGGAAGGAGGCTGGGTCAGCAGTCACTGATGTCCTTCTGCTTCTTCCAGCTCCAAGGAGCTGCTTAAGGGCTGGAAATTCCAAACAGCCATGGATTAGGGCAATTCCTCGCTTTGTCATAGAGAATTGTCATCAGCCTTCAAGTGCTTTGCTGTCTCCATTCCCATTTTTTTTCCATGTTTTTTGCGTTCATACCTGTTGTGCCTTTGTTCTCCCTGGCTTCAGGTTCCAGATTTCTGGGATCAGACATCTCCCACCTTCCTTTCCCACTTCTCTGGGAGTAGCAAACTGTGGCCAAGGCCTGGTAGGAGCTGGCCTTGCTCTCGAGCTCTCCTGTTCTGCCTCAGCCAGGACTTCTCACATCTTCCCACTTTCCCCTGCTGCCCGAGGTCGTATCCAAGTGCCAAAAGCAAATATTGACCTGAGGCAGGCAATTTCCTCCAACCCACACTATGTTTCTTCCTGGCTCTGGAGCATCCCCCTTGCAAAGGTAAGCTCTCTGGGAATTTTTCCTGCCTTCCTTATTGTGTCCAGTCCCTCTGATGTCACCATGTCACACCATGCTCTGTGTCCCAACTTTCCCACCTTCCCAGCCACCTGTGGATTGAGGGGAACCTGTCCCTGTCTTGACCTCTTTATTCCTGAAAATCCTTGCAGCACAGGAACAAGCCTTGATGTTGGTTTTTCTTTGGATTCTGCTTCCTTGCTTCCCATCTCGGGCTTTGTGCAGTTCCAATGGCTCAGAGTCAGAAGTCCCGGGTGGGGATGGCACAGGCCTGTCCTGCTGGGGTATCCAGATTTGGGAGGCTGTGTGCAAAGGGATCCTGGCAGGGGTTTTTCCTAGGACACTGCCACACCCTTTGGGTCCTAGCTTCTTTCCTGGGATGTCCCCAGCACCTGGTGGTGGCAAAGTGGCCTCACCTTCAGCTTCCCACCTTTCCTTCCACATGTCCAGGGAATGCTCCTGTCCTGGCACTGAGCAAAATTCCTAATGGCACAGGGATATTTGGGGATGGGCTGTGCCTCCCTGTCTGGAATGTTGTGCCCTATGAGCCTCTTCCTTTGGCTCTGCCTCTCTGGAAAAGCCCTTCCTGCCTGTTACCTGTGTCCCATCTGTGCTGGGGCAGCTCAGAGCAGGATACCTCTGGATTAATTTCCTGCTGGATCCTAATTGCCTCCTTAGAGCTGAAGCCTTTGGCATTTTTGGGAGAACCAGCCCTTCCAGAGGGCTCTGAGGCACTCCCACTGCTTCTGGCAGGGCTTGGAGCACTTGGATATGCAATTGGGGGGAGGGGGGAAATAGCCCAGCATCCTGTATCCCCATGCTTATCCCACGAATGCTGCCCTCTGAATCCCTGCTCCGAGCTGCCCCAGCATGAAGATTCCAAGGAAACTCAAGCACTCCTTGATTCCTGCCCTTCATTTTCCACATGACTTTTTTGTACCTCTGTACGAAAGATCCGAACTAATCCCGCTGTAAAGAAAAATCCGGATGAATTATAACCTAATTCCAGAAACATGGATGTATATAAATTTTCTGTATATTATATGGCACTCTGTATAAAATGGATGTTGGAAGCATGGCTGGAGTATGTGACTGTTCCCAAGGATGTCCTGGACATGGATGGTTGGGAATTGCCTGAGAGTTTCTGCCTTAAGGGGCAGTGAGTGAGTTGAAGAAGTGGGAAAGACACCAGGAATTGGGTGTGCGGCTCTTGGGAAGGATCCAGGCAATCACTGGGTGTTGGTTGTTTCTTCTCCAGCTCTCTCTGCTCTGGATCTCAGCCTTTGGAGCGGGAAAACACTTGGGGGAACATCCCAAGGTTGTGGATTTGCCATCCCATAGCCAGGTTGGAGCAAGCTGGAAGTTGAACTGGATCTTTAAGGTTCCTTCCCATCCAAACCATTCCAGGCTTCCATCCCTGGAATGGTTTGGGTGGGAAGGGACCTTAAAGATCCCTGTCCCTTGAGATGAGTTCTAGGAATTTCTTCTTATGTGGAGAAGGAAACTAAGAAGGGAATGGGATGCCTTGAGTTATTCCAAGTTAAATTCAACCTATCCTATAAAAGAAGGATTTTAGTGCAAACAGGGAATTTTTTGGGAGTGAATGGGAATGACAGAGATGGAAGAGAAGCATGTGTGCTGTCAGTCAAGGATATATCCCAAATATTAAATCTACTGGATAGTCCAGCCTGAACAGCGTGGAGATCTCTCCTTTGGATAAACGTGAAGGTGCTGAGATCCTTCTGTGAGCCGGGTGAGTCCAAACTGGAATTTTTCCAGTGTCCCACAGGATTCGGCTCTGGAGTTGTAAAGCAGGATCTCACTGCCTGAGAGGTGTTCCCAGCTGAATAATTCCACATAATTAATATTCTGGAAAAGGGAAAAGCCATATTTATGGCTTACAGGGTCGGGGAATAAGGACAGGAGAAGTCCTGGAGCTCACTGACCAGCCAGCAGAAATCCAGGGAGAAAAGGAATGCCTGGAAGTGTGTAATCCTATTAATGGTGGCATGGAATTGTTTTTATGGCTGCTCCTGAAGGGACTATCAGGGAATTAAGAGCTCAAAGGTGGCTGAACTACTGAGTTCCTATAAAAATGCCTATAAAAAGTGCTGGAATGTTGAAGTGCCTGATGTTTTGGGATGGTTTTGATGGATTTTTTTCCCTACCTGGAGCTCTATCAGCCTCATAAAAGGATACTTGCTTTTCTGGAAACCCTTCATCTCCTGGGGAAGGAAAACATCCAACTCTGGCTGCTATCCTTGGATAAACACGGAATAATCCATGTTTAGGAGAGGCTGCTTTAATTCAGTTTGCAAGGATGAAAATATATGGATGTGGACACAGCAGCAATGAAGGATACTGCTATAAAACCTATTAAAAGTCTTCCTTTGGCACGTAGTCATGTTTTCCAAGGAGATTCTCTGGCTGCTGGGTGTGTTGGTGGCCTTAGGAAAAAAATTCCAGCTTATTGAGAAAAGTTGTTTCCAGTCCATTGACAAAAAATCTGGAACTACATAAAAAGCCCCAAATTTTCCAACAATTTTTGAAGCATTCTCCAGCAAGCAAAGAAAATGATGGAAAAGAATGGGAATATTTTATTAACTAAAGCTGGGATCTAATTGTTAATTAGTTCGGTGGAAATCATCATAGGACAAGTAGTTCCTCAGGGTTTTTCCAAGGATTCCAGGTTGCATTTCCTTTGTAAGAGAGAGAAGGGAAACGGTGATCTGAGGGTGATGGTCCAGATGTAATTCCTGGCCTCTTCCAGCAGCATTTGCATTTTCCTGCCTCCTCTGCAATGTCTTCTCGGATTTTCTAGCAATCTATACTCATCCTTCCCACCATGGAACTTCCTTGGAAAGCAGATTCAGTCCTTGTGGCCTTGTTTGTCCTGGTAGAGTGGACAGGGGTTTTTGATGGAGCCTGGATGTCCTTATTGGGAGCCGGTGGGTGACACTTCCTTGCTCCAGGCCTGGGTTGAGTCCTCACGCTTCTAGCTCCAGAGGTCTCCTGGGATGTTGAGGTGTCTCAGGACATATGCTCCTCCCTGAGGACGGCCCTTTATTCCTTTAGAAATCAATGGAGGTGTTCTCTCCATCTCAGGAATGAACCTTTTGGAGTTAATGGACAACCAGGAAGGGATTGATCTTCAAGAGTCTCCTGCCAGGAGGATATAACAGAGGGAGCTCTGCTTCCGCCTTCAGTGGGTTGGGAACTTCCCTGGGGGCAGGAAAAGATTTCCCAGAGAAGCTGGGGCTACTTCATCCCTGAAAGTGTCAAGTCCAGGTTGGACACAGCTTGGAGCAACCTGGGATAGTGGAAAGTGTCCCTGCCATAATAGTGGATGGAATGGGATGAGCTTTGAGATCCCTTCCCACCTAAACTATCTGAGATTTTGGAAATTTGTGCCTGGATTCCAAGTATTCCAGCATCTCCAACAGCAACAGGCAGCTTCTTTGGGACTTGGTCCCAGCAGGAGAAATAGATCTTACATCTATTGAATATCCCTGGATCCACGATCCCTGCTTGGCTCAGCCATATGTGTGAGCCGGATCAGTGATTCCGGCACCCTTCCAGATGCTCAGAGCTGGTGGAAAAAGGTTGAAAGTAGACTCCAAATCCTTCCAGTCGTTCCTGGGAATCTCAGCTGGAGGTTGGGATGTGGGGAGGGATGGGGTAAGGGAGGGGAAAATTCCTGAATTATTCTTTTGTTGGAAACTGGACTTTGAAATTTGGCGCCGGAGGGAGCCCCGGCCACACCTTCCATGAGTAATATTCCAAGTAGTACCCCTCCATCGTTTCCTGGCTCGTGCTCCCAGCGAGTCACACGGGGATAAGGAGAGCAGGGTTTGCAGGGAGCATGACGCAGAGGGGATGGGGAACAGGGAAAAATGTAGGAAATGTGGAGGGCAGGAAAAAGGAAGACCAATGAGGGACTGGGTTTGGATCCATTGGATCTGCCTTTCTGTGCATCAAAGCAATACCTTTGCTTTTTTGGGATTCAGACCTCTCTAGGATCCTTCGGGGATCACAGAAGTCCAACTCTGAAGTGCTGCATTCCCAGCTCACTGCAGGATGGGAGCTGGACTATCCCATATGGATGAGGTTGGCTCCATCCCTTGGTGTTTTTCCAGTGGGTCTTTTCCCTTTAATCAGGTCCAGGGGAAAGAGCAGCATTCCTTGGAGGAGTGGGAGCTGAACAGGACTGGGAGGCAGGAGGAAAACTCAGGTAAGAAGGACATGGATCATCCACACCTTGATTTAGGCACCAGGGAAGACGGAAAATGGGAAGGAGCAAAGATTCTTAGGGATATATTCAGATGAGGGTGTTCCGGGAATGGCAGCCACTTGGTGAGGGCAGAACCCTTAAATTTGAGGATTTGAATCCTTAATGAGCCATTCCCAAAGGGACTTTCCTGTCTAATAAGGAGTGGGTGGCACTTGGGAGCTGTGTCACTGGAAGGCTGGGATGTGGGAATGTTGATATTGTCCCTATGGAAAGGAAGTGTCCTATTTTTATTGTAAATGAGTTGCTCCACAGGATTACTTTAGGATGTACACTTTAGGATGGGAAATCCCAGGTCAACTCCAGCATGGTCAGTCCAGAGGGATACAAATCCAGGCTCAGGATCCTTTCACCAAATCTTTTGATTCTCCTTGAACCCGGCTATATAATCCAGTGCCGTCACAGATAGGAACTTGTGGAAGTGCTGGTGGAACTGAATGGGCTTTAAGGTCACTTCCCACCCAAACCATTCCAGGATTCCATGATCCCTGTCCCTCAAGATCAGTTCTAGGAATCTGTCCTTCAGTGGAGAAGGAAATTAAGAGAGGAAGAGTTATCCCAAGTTAAAGTCATCCTGCCATATAAAAAGAAGGATTTTAGTGCAAATAAAGTTGAGTACAAGGGAATTTTTGGGAGTAGATGGGAATGACAGGGATAGAAGAGGAAGATGAATGCTCTCAGTCAAAAATATATCCCAAATATTCAATTATGTTGGATAATTGAGCCAGAATAGTGTGAAAATGTGCCCTTTGGATGCTGGGATCTTTCTATAAGGAAGGTGAGTCCCAGCTGGGATTTTCCCAGTGTCCTGCAGGGCAAGGGACACAGGGACAAGGATCTGGAGTTGTAAAGCAGGTTCTCATGGCCTGAGGCTATTCCCAGCTGAATAATTCCATGGATGAGCTTTAAGTTCCCTCCCAAGGCAAACCACTCCAGGATTGTGGGATTCTAAATTATAGAATCTTAGAATGTGATTCTACAAATCAAATGATGTTTTTATGAATCCATAGAAGTATGGGATATGATTCCATGGATTCTAGGATTCTGTATGACAGAATCATGAATTCTAGGATTCAATATCCTGAGCTGGAAAAGACCCCCCAAGGATCATTCAGTCCAATTCTGGCTTTAGTTTTTTAGTTCTGGGTTTAATATTTATTTAATTAAAATATTATGGACTGACATCTAACAGTGTTTGGGCTGGGCTGGCGCTTGGCTTCCTAGGAAAAATCCATTTTCCTTTAATTTTCCTTCCTTCCTACGCAGTTTGTGCCCGAGACGGGGACTGAGAGCAGGAACAAGGGGAGCAGGGAATAACAATTGTCTTAATGTGGAGAGAGAGGCAAAAAAAGGGCTCGTTCTCTCCACCCCGAAATAATAGACCCATTACTGTCCCCAATCCTCAATCCCCCTCCTCTCCCGGGAGAAGAATTGGTCACTGCACAGCTGTGGGAGCGGGATAAATATATTTATATATCTCGGAGAATCTGCCCTTCTCAATTGGGATGTGGGGCTGGACAATTCCTCATTGTGCCCTGGCTGGCCCGCAGCAGAAAGGCCCCACAGTTTGGGGCTGGCAGGGCCCCGGCACTCCGAGAACTCGGAACTTCATGGACATTATTCCCAGCGAGCCCTTATTTATTTGATTGGAGTCATTATGGGGTGGGAGGGGCGGGGGGGGAGGGGAAGGGGAGATTCGGGCATTATTGGGGATTGTGGAAACATCTGGGGAGAACAAACCACAGCTGGGCCTTCCCCTGAGGGAACAGGGGTTGGGATTTGGGGCTGGATTTGGATGATTTAGGGCTGGATTTGGTGTTTGGGGCTGGATTTTGATGATTTAGGGCTAAATTTTGAGAGATTTGGAGCTGGATTTGGGTTATTTGAGGGCTAATTTTTGGTGGATTTAGGGCTGGGTTCTAGTGATTTGTGGCTGGATTTGGGACTGGATTTTGGTGGCTTGCTGCTGGATTTGGTATTTGGGGTATCTGGTTTAGATTGATTTGTGACTGGATTTTTGATTACTTGGGGCTGATTTGTTGTGTAGGGTGTTTTGGGGCTGGATTTTGATTATTTGGAGCTGTTTTAGAGTGATCTGTACCTGGATTTTGGAGATGTGCAGTTGGCTTTGTGGTCTGTGGCTGGAATGTG
Organism: Anthoscopus minutus; assembly: GCA_013399455.1. Classification (NCBI taxonomy): domain Eukaryota; kingdom Metazoa; phylum Chordata; class Aves; order Passeriformes; family Paridae; genus Anthoscopus; species Anthoscopus minutus. Next base: position 255,568 of record VWYI01034251.1, read on the forward strand.
AGACTAGATTTTGGGGATTTCCTGGTTTTGTAATTTGTGCCTGGATTTCAGTGATTTGTGTCTTTTTTTAAAAACTGGATTTCGGTGATTTGTGGCTGGTTTTGGAACTTCTGGCAGGATTTTGGTGGTTTGTGGTTGGATTTTGTGCCTCAGGGCTAGTTTTATGAACAGATTTGTTGGTTTGTGGTTGCATTTCTCTAATTTGTGGTGGGTTTGGTGTTTTGTGGCTGGATTTTGGTACTTTGTGGCTGGGTTTTTGTAGTTCTGGATGGATTTTGGTCATCTGTGGCTGTACTTTTGATGGTTTGTGTTTCTTTCTTGGCATTTCATGACTTTGGGGACAGATTTTGGTGCTTTGTGGGTGTTTTTGAGTGATTTTTGGACAGACTTTGGTGTCTTGTGGCTCTTTTTTGGTGTCTTGTGACTTTGCTTTGTGGCAGATCTTGGTGTTTTGTGGGGGTTTTGGTGCTTTGTGCACAAATGTTGGTGCTTTGTGGCTGTTTTTTCTGGTTTCTGGATGGATTTTGTTAGTTTGTGACATTTGGTGGCTTGTGGCCGTGATTTAGTGCTCTGTAGCGCTTTTTTTTTTTTTTTTTTTTTTTAGTGTCTGGATGGATTTTGGTAGCTTGTAGCTGGATTTTTGGTGACTTGAGGCTCTTTTAGTGCTTTGTGGCTGGATTTTGGTGCTTTTTCGGAGTTTTTTAGCTGGATTTTTGGCAGCTTGTGGCTGATTTTTTTTGAACCTCGTGACTTTGCTTTGTGGCAGATCTTGGCGTTTTGTGAGGGGGCTCGGTGCTTTGTGAAGGGTTTTGGTACCTTGTGGACAAATTTTAATGCTTTGTGTCTGTTTTTGTAGCAGTTTCTGGATCGATTTTGGTAGTTTGTGCCTGGTGTTTTGTTTTGTTTTCTGGTGATTTATGGCTCCTTTTTTTTTTTTTTTTTTTTTTTTTTTTTTTTTGGCGCTTCGTGCACAGATTTTTGGTGCTTTCGTAGCTGGATTTGGATGCTTTCATAGCCGGTTTTCGGTGGCTCGTGACTGCTTTTTAGCGCTTCGCCACCGCATTTTTAGTTTGGAGGCTCCTCCTGGTGACTCGCGACTGGTTTTAGGTGACTTTTGACAACCGCGGGACTCGGCGGCGCTGCCAAACCCTCTGTGCGGGGGTGCCCCGAGCGCGGTGCCGGGCGGAGGAGGAGCAGCGGGCGGGGAAGGGCAGGGAAAGAGGGAGGGCAGCAGAGAAAGAGGGAGGAGCGGCCGCAGCAGCCGGAGTCCGGGGCAGCGCTCGGCGGACGCTGATGGGCATCGGGTGGCCGCGCTGGGCACTGGCACGGGGAGCCCGGCGCTAAGAGCGGGGCTCGCACGGGGCTCGGGCGGGGCTCGGGGGTCGCGGCGGAGCCCCCGGGCCGAGGCGATGCCCCCCTGCAGCCGCACGGACTGAGCCGGGGCCGGCCCGTGCATGGCCCAGCCATGGAGGTGGTGGACGAGACGGAGGCTCTGCAGCGCTTCTTTGAAGGTAACGGGGGCACCGCGATCCCGGGTTCCCAGCCTGCTCCCGGGATCCCCCAGAGGCAGCACAGGGCGCGCGCCTTGGAATGGGGTGGGTGGGAAGGGAGTTTAAGGCTCATCCAGTGCCACCCCCTGCCCTGGGCAGAGACACCTTTCACTATCCCAGGTTGCTCCAAATCCTGTCCGACCTGGCCTTGGACACTTCCAAGGATGGGGCAGCCACGGTTTCTCTGGGAAACCCATTCCGGTTCCTCAGCACCCTCACAGGGAGGAATTCCTTCCCTGCATCCCATCTAACCCTATTCTCTGGCAATGGGAAACCGTTCCCCCTTGTCCTGTCACTCCAGGCCCTGTCGCCAAAATCCCTCTCCAGCTCTCCTGGAGTCCCTTTAGGCACTGGAAGGGACTCCAAGGTCTCCCTGGAGCTTTCCTTTCTCCAGGCTAAACAATCCCTAACTATCCCAGCCTGGCTCCTTACTGTCCTAGCCTTGTCCAGCTCTGGAATGGTGCAGATCCCTGTCCTGGGGCACAATCCAGAGGCAATTGTTCATCCTCTAGTGCACACCATGGGTGCCAAGCTGGATATCCTGGGAATTGTGTTGTGCCGTGCGTTAGATTCCCACTGCGACCCAAATGAGGACACCATCCTTGGAGCAGGAGCAGGCTCATGGCAGTAGCTCTGGCCTATGGATCTCAGATGTTTTCCGGAGCCTGAATCCTTGTGGACACCACACAGCTGTGGATCACTCTCCTTCCCACCAGGGTGGAAAAGTGGTCGGGAAGAGAATTTGGCCTCTGTTGGATGAAATGTGGTTGCTTACGGCTGAACTGGGATGTGTTGGGAGCCTGATCCCATTGTTCCTGTCTCAGCTCCATGTTCCTTTTCCTGCTCTGTCCTTCTTGGCATGCTCTGCTCTTCCTTGTGGAGCGGTTGGATCCTCCTCTTTCCCCCTTGTTGCTTTGTTTCCTTCCTTTGTTTTCCAGTGGGTCACTTGCCATGCCAAGCTTCAGTTGCCACGGGCTGTGTCCTTTGGGATGAGCCCCTGGCACATGGATGTGCTGTTTGAGGGAATAACGTGCCCATCCTGGTGAGACTTCCTTGCTCCAACAGGTCCTGGGGTGGATCCTGATCCATGGACCAGCTCTGGAGCTGGGATCCTCTTAGGAACAGTGAGATTGTACAGTGAGCCCCCAGAGGCTGTTGGGGTGGGACAATGGGGTGGGCAATTCTTTGCCTGGTAGAAGGATTTGTCCTGGGAATAAGGAATCCTTATTCCTAGGACATTCCATCCTTTGAAGTGGGAATGGAAGATGCTCTTGGGAACAAGTGGAAGCTCAAGCTGCTTCCTCCTTGCTTCCCTCTCTCCCAGCATCCCTCTGGTCTCTCAGTAAGGCATCTCTTCTTCAAAGGAAAAAGCACCTCCTGTTAGTTCCAGCCGTGATCCCAAATTCCCAGGAGCCCCAGGACTAGTGAGGATGGGAAGCTTCACCACAAGGGCTCTTATTGGTCGCTCTCAGCCCATGTTCCCTGCTTCCTTCTGGGGTTTCCTTTGGTTTTAGGATTTTGCTTGGGCCAAACTCCTAAATCCCCCTCCCCTTCTTCCCATCCTGGAGGTGCTCAGCATGTCCTGGGAGTCCTGTAGATCTCTGGCTCTGCATCCTGATGTTATTTATGGACCAGCTCTCTGTCTCTTCCATTGGAGGCATGGAATTTCTCCCTCTCCCCATAGCATCTTTATTAAAATGTGGAGATTTCTTTATTTTATTATTTTCCTGTTCTTTGTTTGTGCTGAGGGTGATCCTGCTTGAGCAAGATGACTCCAAGAGATCCATGACAACCTCAGCTATCCTGGGATTCTTCCACTCTATTTTCCTCCTTTCTTTATTCTTCCTTTTCTCCCCTTTTCTCCTTTCTCCCTTTTTCCTCCTTCTTTTCCCCTTTTTTCATCTCTTTCTCCTTCTTTCTTTCACTCTTGAATCAAAACCATCCTGTCCCTGTAAAATTCCAGGATCAAGGAAACTGCACCTAAAGGACATTTCTTACTCTCAGCTATAAAATCCTTCTTAAAACCTCTCTGAGCCAAATATTCCATGGAGCACAACTTTGTTTGGGCAGCTCGATCAGTTTCCTGCTGTTATTCCAGAGCATCTGTTCCGACACGGAGCTGGAGGGGGGAGAAGGGAAGAGAAGAAAGTTTTACCACAAGGAGCTGTTGTTCAGTTTTTCCCTCTTGTGCCTGGCTTAATTGTGGTGCTCCAAGGAATTCTGAGGCCAAACTGATCCTCTGGTTTTTTGGGAGTGAAGGTCAGGGCCTTAAATCATGGCATGGAGTTGGATTTACTCTGGAATCTGGCCCTCCTGAGGAATTAATGGTTTTTGGATGTGGTAAACAATAGAACTGTTGGAATTTAATCATTTACAGGAATAAATTAATTATTCCATCACTTCTCTGAATTCACTGAATTCCCATCATAAGGAAATAAATTTCCAACTTAATTTTCTCTTGGAGTGAAATATTTTCTTCTTTTCATGGATCATCCCTTTCCTGAAGAGATTTCTTCCTGCAGGCTGAGAACCCTGGAATAAATTGGGAATTCTCATTCCTTTGCTTGACTCTGATTTTCCTAGGATCTGAGCCTGCTGTAAGCAATCCCAGAAAATTTAAGAGGAATCCCTGAGCCCTTGGTATTTCCCAGTGTCAGACAAGGATTAACTGGACTCCTCTTGGAGATGTTTGGGAGTGGAGGCTTTGCTGGTGGAACTGGGGAAGAGTCGGTGTCCGTGTTCATTCCAAATCCTGGAATTTGGCTGGTCTCGTCTCCAGAGCCAGGCTTATTTTGGGAAGCAAGTGCTCCCAAAACCTCAGGTCTGGTTGGTGCCTCTGGTTTTCTCGGCTGTGAGAGATGCACCTGGATTTTTCTAAATTTTCCTTGGTGTTTGCTCGGGATGGATATCCTTGTTTCCCTGGATATCCTTATTGGTTGCTCCAAGCCCATTTCTCTGGCTATTCTTGTTTCCCTGGATATCCATTTTTCCCAGGGTGTCCTTATTTTCCTGGATATCCTTATTTCCTTGTGTGTTTTTGTTTCCTGGGTATCCTTGTTTTCCTGGATATATTTATTTCCATAGATATCTTTGTTTTCCTGGGGACCCTTTAGTTTTTTGGGCATCCTTGTTTTCCCAGATATCCTTATTTCCCTGGAATACGGTTCTCTGCTCTTTGAGGGTGAGATCTGAGACGTGTGAGGATGGAGAAGCAGAAAAATGATGGGAAAGATCCCAGGCATTGTTCTGGTATTTGGGATGGGCTAGGGAAAAGTCTCAGAGGGAAAAGATGCATTGGGAATAACGTCATGCTTTCCTGGGATGAAGGTACTGGGAATGCAATCCTAGCTTTTTGTATTGAAGCTGGACTTCTGTGTTAGGAAGATGCTTCTTGTCTTCAGGCATACGGTGGAACTTTTGGAATTGTCCTGTGCAGAGCCAGGAGTTGGACTTTGATGATCCTCATGGATCATCCCTTCCCACTCAGGAATCATCCCAGACTCCGTGATTTGTGTTAGCACAGCTGATCCATGTGTTTGGAGGTGCCCAGGACCATCCTGCTGAGGAGAGCTCCGGCAGAAATCCTGGAGCAGTGAGCATGGGATACCCAGGGGGTTCTGGCAGGGGAGGGAAAGGAGATTTCCATGGGTTTGGGAGTGTTCCTTAAGCATTTGTGTTTGGATTCAAAGGAAAAGGAGGGAGTTGACAACGTCTGACCCTTGGCTGGCATCCTGCTCCCAACCTTTCCCTTGCTCCCCCCCGCCTGCCCCTGCCTCAGGGAAACGCTTACGCCACGGCTCAGCTATTTGGGATCCTTCTCCTGGCTAATTTATGAGATAAGGGCTTGGGGAAGAATGTACAGCGGGAAAGATGTGCAGAGTGGGCCGGCGGGGGCTGGGAAGTGGGAATTCGGGAAGGGAACAGGGAAAGGAGAGCGAGCACTGGAAGTTGAGCAGGTTTGGGTTTGAGGTAGAGCTGGGAAAGACATGAGTTGGTTTAGCAGAAGGGGAAGGTTTCCGTGAATGTTACCCAACAGCTCCACAGGTTTTCATGGAGCACAAGTGGCTGGAACACTGGGAATACTGTCTATGGAGCAGCCGTGTGTCCGTGCAGGGGTTGCTGGGCTGTGTGTGTGCGCAGGAATCTCCTAGCTTGAGCTCAGAGTGACTAGGAGTGGATGGTTTTGCCTATGGGAATGTTTGGATATGTGTGATCACGGAATCCTGGAATGGCTTGGATGGGAAGGGACCTTAAGGATCATCCAGTCCCACATGGGCAGGGACACCTCCCACTATCCCTGGTTGCTCCAAGCCCCATCCAAGCTGGTCTTGGACATTCCAGGGATGGGGCGGCCACAGCTTCTCTGGGCAACCTGTGCCAGGGCCTCAGCACCCTGTCAGGGAAGGATTTCTTCCCAATATCACATCTAAACCCTGCCTCTGTCATCCAGAACTTCTCTGGACAACCTGTTCCCATGTTCCTGGTGTTGGTTAACACTCCTGGTGATTTTGGAGCACTTGGTGCCTGTGAGGAGGAAGTCTCACCCTACAGGAAGAGGTCTGGAGCATTTCCCTGTTTTCCTTGGATGAGGGAATGTAGAATACTGGAGCTGAGGCAGTGAGGTGACCCCAGGACAGCTGGAATTGACCTTGACTCCCTTGCTGGGCTATAAGGGGGATTTGGTGGTGGTGGGAATGAGTGGAGAAGGAATTCGCTGGTCAGACTCCTCCTGGTGTAAACCAGCATATCCATGAGAATCCAGGGACTGCTCCCAAGTCTTCCTGTTGCTTTGGGATGTCTTGAGGCTGAAAACTGGGAGCAGAAAAGGCAGGAGAACAGTGGAACCTGGGGGATCTGTCCTGATGGCCCATGTTTTAGGTTCCTGGGCTTGACATAGAAATGGAACTACACAGATCAAAGCATCACTTTTCATGGAATGCCTTGAAAAAAATGGCTCTTTTGGGGCTTCCTGCCCCCAAATCCATATCCAAGGCTTTATGCTGGAGAGAGTTTTTCCCACATGGAGCTGCTGTAGCAGGGGGAGAACCCCTTGGAAAAACCGAGTGTGATCCCTGGCAGGGGGGCTGGTCCTGGCTGCGGGAGGAGCAGTTTGGGGACGAGGTGGTGGCGCAGGTGACAGTCACTGTGGGGCCTGGCTGGTGCCGTGGGAAGGTAAGAGGCTTTGCCTGGGGTTCTTTGGGAGCCGGGAGTCAGCCCGTGCCGGAATGGGCCTGGGGAAGCTGGTACAGCACAAACACATGACCATCCCTGCGGGTAATCCCCTCGCAGTCCCAAATCCCAGTGCGGAGCAGCAGCCGTCCAGCCACCTCCCCGGCCCTCCTACTCTGCCCGGAGAGAATAGAAAAACCAGCAGGCAGCAGCAGTCCTGGGAGCTGGAGGAGCTGAGCTCAGGGAATAATGACACAGGGAGAGAGCAGGGATACGGCAGGAGCTTGACATCAGCTCTCACCATGCTCAGGATGCGCTGGATCCGAGCAGGTAATGGCACGGACCCCCAGCCCTTCCATGGCTTGCCTTGCTTTCCCCTCTGCCTCTCCATTTCTCTTCCCAATCGGATTTTTCCCTGGTTCTCCTCTCTCTTCCCTCTGATTGAAACTTCCCTGCCTGCCTGGCTTGGTCAGCCCTCAACAGGAGCAGGTGATGTGAGGATGCTGCTGAATCCAGCTCAATCACAGGGCCTGAGCGCAGCAGGGAAGAGGCAAAAACATTCCCTTGAGCTCATCACCACACCCAGGTGGCATTCCTGGACACTGGGGGGAAGCTGCCACATCCATCCCAGCTGGAGATTCCTGGAGTCTCTTCAGCCAAAGGACTCATCCTCGTCCATTCCTCAGGGAAAGGCTGGTGCCAAATGCCGCCACTTCTGGCATGGTCTTGTGATGGTTGTGGTGCTTCTCCCTCCCATTTCCCCAGAACTCCTTTATCCTGGACCCCAAAACTCCTTTATCCTGGGAAAAGGGAAGAGACACCCAGGTGGAGTAAGGCCAGAGAGTTGTTCATGAAAGGGGGATCTGTAAAGCCTGATAAAAGGCAGTTTGGGATTTGGAAAGTTGATGTCAGCACGAGGCTCCATGAGGAAGAACTTCACCTGTGTCCTGGGTAATGCTACTTCCATAGGCTGATGCCCTGGGGGCAATTCCCAGACACAGACAGGGAGAAGCTTCAGGAAGAGGCAGCAGTTAGGATGGATTAGAGGGAGTCGTGCTGGAGGTGTGGCCAGGATGGAAACAGTGACGCAGAGATCCTGCTGAGCCCATACGTGGGATGGGGTGTGGAAGGGCTGCTGTATGCAGGGATATGGGAAAAGAATCCTGGTCAAGGAGGAGCCTTGGGATGCTGGATGGACAGGTTTCCCTCTGCTTCCTTATCCTTATCAGTGAGAACCCTTGCAGGACAGAGTCATCCCAGCTGGCAGAAAGAGGGAATTAAATGGCTCCTGGGCATGGTTATTTCAAAGAAGAGAGATGAGATCCTGCTCTACTTTCCCTCTTTTGGATAGGGGCCTTATGGGTTCCTCCTGGTGGGAATGGCTGGAGTGATCTGCTGGTGAGGGTGGTGGAGCAGGTTGCCCAGAGAAGCTGTGGCAGCCCTATCCCTAAAAGTGTCCAAGGCCAAGTTGGAGAGGACTTGGAGCAACTTGAGTTAGTGGAAGATGTCCCTGCCCATGGCAGAGTGGATGGTCCTTACAGTTGCTTCCCACCCAAGCCATTCCAGGACTCCATGATCCAGAGCTGGTACCTGTGCTAGGAGGGTGCAAGTGAACCCAAGGGCACTTCCCAGCCCATGCCTTGGCATCCCTCTCATGTATCCCAGCCTGGGGATGGCGTTGCTCCAGCGCAGCTTTGCCACCCTTGCTGGGGAACCCTCCTGCCTCTTCCAGTGGTGTTGCTGATTGGACTTTGCACTCTCTGATAAGAATCCCGGGACACTGAATGTGCCTGAGGAATGATTAACCAGTGTATGCTGTGCCAGAGGACAAGGGAGCAGCTGTGGCTGGAGACACAAACAGGAACAGTCTCATGGCTTTTGGGGCCAAGCCGATGCTTTCTGGGTACCCATCCTGTGCTCCAACATCATTCAGGAGAGACAGCCCTCAGCATGGGGCATTCCAGAGGGATGCCAGGACTGGGGATGGACAGACAGGGATGAGACGTCCAAGAGCCACGGAAATGTCCTGCTGCTGTGGAGGGTAGCTGGGAACTATGAGAAGTAGAGGAGTGGGTTAATCCCTGGAAGTGTCCAAGGCCAGATTAGACAGGGTTTGGAGCAACCTGGGCTAGTGGGAGGTTTCCCTGCCCATGGCAGGGAATGGAACTTGGATGAGCTTGAAGGTCCCATCCAACCCAAACTACTCCAGGATTCCATGGCTGGACACCACACTTGGCTATCCAGTGCCTCTCACTTATATTTTCATGGATATATCCTTTTATTCCAACTGACTGGCATGCTTGGCATGCCCTTGGTTATCCTTCCAGGGATATCCTTGGTTATCCTTCCAGGGAGAACCCTGTTTTTCCTGCCCAGCAGGATATGTAATCATGGAATGCTTTGGGTTGGAAGGGACATTAAAGATTACCCAGTTCCTGCCCCATCCATGGCATCTTCTTCCCGATGCAGTGGTGGTGGATGATGTGGCCAGCCCAGGATCTCACACTCCAGGCCAGCTTCCAGTGGCACCTGGAGTGCCTTAGAAGGAAACGCCTCCTTCCCAAGGGAAAATGTAATGTGACACTGAGAGCCCGCCACTTATCTCACTGAACTTTGGCTGTTTTGGGGCAGTTACTCTAAACAGGGAGAGGGAAAGGTGGGAAGAATGGCCAGGCCTGGCTGCAAATGGAGTGGATAGAATTCTTGTGGAATTCCCTGTCCACAGATATTCCCAAGTGCAAACACTTGTGTATTTCCCTGAGTTTTGGGGTGGTGGGGAGGAGAACTGGTTGGGAAAGCCAAGACTAGAGTTTTAAACAGCCTTGGAGTGCTTGGATGCAGTCTAGTGTAAAAAATAGGCACTCTTTAAAGGAATTTTTAATGAGTTGATTTGATTTTCCCTGTTCTTTTCTATAGAGTCTTTGGTATCACCCCAACTTTGCTATGGAGAGGCAAAATGTTCTGCTTTTCCTACCCAAGTAGTTTGGTGGGGAGGAGACAGTGCAGAGGTTGTGAGGTGGGCATGGAACATGATTTTTGGAGGACTCAGGTGGTGTTTCCAAAGAACTGGAGGTTTCATTGATTGATTTATAGAATTCTGGAATGGTTTAGGTTGGAAGGGACCTTAAATCCAATCTTGTTCCATGGGCCGGGACACCTTCCACTATCCCAGGTTGCTCTAAGCCCCATCCAGCCTGGCCTTGAACACTTCCAGGGGCTGGGGCATCCACATCATTTACAACTTTCAGTCCTGAGTCCTGATTGCTTGAAATCCACATAAACAGGAAAGCAAACATCTTATCAGCCTGCTGGATCTTTGCTTATCTCTGGTGTTATGACAAGCCAGGGTTTATGGACATTGATTCATGGAAGCACTAAAAAGGACGCTTTGACTTTATTGGGAATGAAACACCTGCTTAAGTAAAGGAAAACTTGGAAAATGGAGCCTTATAAGGGCCATCAGACCTTTTTACAGTTGGCGGCTTGCTGATAATGTGGTCAGTGCTCCTGTCCTGGACAGACATGGGGTTTTCCCAGATGAAATCCCAGATCCCATCCATCCCAAAATCTGAGGAGTTCTGGGCAGGGGGAAATCCTATCAGTCCATGTCCCCTCCGTTCTGTCTTGTTTTGATTCAGTTTTTGGGAAGGGGTATTGGAATGGAGAGGTTGATGTATAGGGAAGGCCAAGCCTGGACTGGACAGGGCTTGGAGTAACCTGGACTAGTGAGAGTTGTCTCTGCCTATGGAATAGGTGGGACTGAATGATCCTTAAGGTCCCTTCCAACCCAACACATGCTAGGTAATAAATGGTATTCCAAAACTCACCTCACGGTGTTGAGGAGCCAAAGGGATACAGGGAACAGCCCTGTAAGGACCTGCAGGCTGGGAATAGCTTTCACAGCCTGGGGTGAGGATTTTGGATGCTGGAAGTTGTGCTGGTGTTCTCGGGAAGAGGAACTGGACAAACTCATCCCAGTCCAATGGGATGGGCTGTGGAATGTCAAGGTAGGGACCTTTCCTGCTTCCTGGGTTTTCCGCACATGTAGTGTGGCTCTGGACATCCAGAGGGCATCTGTGGATGCAGCAGGTCAGGAATGATCACTGAGAGGGATCTTTACAGGATTTCCAACCTGTAAAAAGTTGGGTTTAAGTTGGAAAACCCTTCGGGATCATGGAGTCCAACCATTCCCCATTCTCATGTCGTTAAAGTGGTTTTCTCTCATTGCTGGTTGTATTGCAGCAGGGATGAGCTTCGAAGGTTTTTTCTCTGCCACAGAGAGTTTATCCATGAGAGTGAGGTCACCATCTTGGTTTTGCCAGGAGAAAGGGGCTTTGCCACTTCTTCCTTTCTTGTATCCATATAATCCCTTGCAGAGGTGATTGAACAGAAACAAGGAGCTGGGAATCCTGGGAGTTTCTTTCACCCTATGTGAGCAGAGATCATAGAATCATGGAATCGTTTAGGTTGGAAAAGCCTCCTGGGATCATCCAGTCCAACTAATCCCCTGGCACTACCAAGACCACTACATCCCATGTCCCCAAGTGCCATATCCACGGAGATTTTAAATCCTTCTTTGGATGGGGACTCCACCACTGGAGCCTGTTCCAGTGCTTTACAGCCCTTTCCACAAAGGAATTTTCCCTAATATTCAACCTAAACTTGCCCTGGTATGGTTTGTCCCATGTTCCTTTGGAGCAGAGCCTAACCTGCACCTGGCTCCTGTCAGGGAGTTGTGGAGACCAAGGGGGTCCCCCTGGAATGTTTTTGTCCCCAGTCCTTCCTGGGGGTCTCTGCTAGGAAAATCCTTGTGCCTGGCATTTAATTTGGAGACGACTCATTCCCATTTTCCCAAGCGACCTCCTGGTCCTCTCCTCCCCATGGCACATCCTCAAGCAGCATGCCAGGAACCTTCCCTCTGGATCTGGGCCTCTCCAGCCAGCCTAGTGCTTTGAAGTGATCCCGGGAACACCCAGGGAGCATGCAGGATGGATGGGATCCAAGCAGCATGTTTGGTATCTCGGCTGTATTGTCTGGGAAGTGTTTGCTAAATCCCTGGAGCAGGAAATATGTTCCAGGATGGCTCAGAGTTGGTCAGAAAAGGCAAACAAGGATTATTTTTTTTTTAAAAAAGAAACCTCAGTACACTGTGAAAAGTGGATGTGAGAATAGCCAGTATGGCATTAATCCCCAGGGAATTTTGAGGTTTCAGTAATGAGTTCAATTGCATAGACTCCTGGAATGGTTTGGTTTGGAAAGGACCTTAAAGATCATCCAATTCCACCCCCTGCCATGGGATCATGGAGGCAGAAATTACAGCCCTGGACCTGTCTCAGTTCTATTCGTCATGTTAGATCCTGGGAAAAGTGGGATCTTCCTTGGGAGCTTTGTGCCACATGGCTAAGGAAGCTTTTGACACTCACTGTGATTTTCTTGGGAGACAAATCCAGAGCAAACATCCCAGCTGTGTGAGGAGCAGCAAAACCCTGGTGACCCAGCGCTCCTCCCTGTGAAAGATCCGTGATGGTTGCCCAAAACTTGGGATGGCCCTTCCCTAGCCCTGGAAAAAGTCCCATCTAGATAAATGGCTCTGCATTTTCCTCCCGGTCTTCTCTGGAGATTGTCCAGTTTTGACAGACCTTGGTGCCTCCCAGTTGGAAGGGAGGGAATGATGTGTCCGATCTGGACACAGTGTTCCCGGTGATGCTTGGCTGCCTCTGCTCCTGTATCCTGGTGCTGTTCCACTCTTAATCTCCCTCCCTAAGGATTATTTTGTGCTGGGTTTCCAGAAGAGGCAGCACCTGCAAATCCTGAGTTATCCCAAGTTCCCTGTGTGTGTGGTGTGGATGTCATAGAACTGGGCTGATCGTCTCATCCTGGATCTCCAGATTCCCCAAGAGCCTTTCCAGAGCTACAGTGTTGCCCTGCATCAAGGTCAAGGTCCAGGAGCTGCATCCCTGGGTTCTTTCCTTAGAAGTAGAAATGGGATCACAGCTCAGGATCTGCCATCAACTTTGTTAACTCCTTGTGCTTCCCTGAGTATTCCCTCTCCTGGTCACTGCTGAGCATGGGTAAGCTCTGGGCAGCTGGATCGAGTCTCTTCTTGGTGCTGGTATGTAGCTGCTAATCATATTATTATTTTTTATCCATTCTGGCAATAATTCACTCTGAGGGGATGGTGTGGGATATGGATATGGACCTTCACCACCACGGCAGTGTCTGGGAGCTCCATCCACGTGGTGTTACCCTATGGAAAATGTCCCTTCTGCCCCCTCAAAGTTGCAATCTGGAAAAAACAGGGTCAGATGAGGCACCTCAGCAGAACGGATCCTCAGGAGCTTTTCCCCATCCCTGTTGTCCCCATGGATGAGGCCGCAGCCTCGTGCAGTGGGAGCCGCCAGATGAAGTGGCCTCCTCCAGTCCTGTTGTCCCTGCTCCAACACCCTCATCCCGGGCAGGGAGATAAAGGCGTTGTCTCCAAACAAACAGGGCAATGTGCCCCCCTGGGCAGGCACCTTGGAGCCTCCCAAATGGAGCCGCTGTTCCTGCCCTCAGAGAACATGAATGGACAAGCACGGCATTGACGGCCGCAGGGACAGGGACAAACGCGCCTCTGTGTCCCCTCTCACACCTTCCCCTCCTCCTCCTCGGCCCCCGTTCTCCCAGGACAATGGCTCCATCCATGCCAAGGTTCACAGCTGGCAAGGGCGGGGGAAAGGCCAGGACAAGGGTGGGGAACTGCCAGGAGAAAGGGATGCAGGAGGGAGAACAGCTCTGGCTGAGGGGAGATGGGGGGAAATTCCAGGAAGGTTGGAGGAGAGAAGGTGCTCAGAGGGAGAGCTCAGGAAAGTTTGGGAGGGAGGATCATCCTTTCTGCCTCCTTTTCTTGCAGAGCTTCCCAAGGAACATGCCTATGGCCTGCCATGGCGCAGCAGGATCATTTCCTACGGCTCCTCACTCTTCCTGTGCCTTCAGCTGTCTCCCACCAACACTTTGTCCTCTTGGGAACGGGGAATGGAGGATGTTATCTCCTTATCCCTGAGTTTTGGGTGTTTCCCAGGGTCTTTCCATCTCATCCAAAAGTGCTTTTGCCAAATATATTAATCTGTGGATGTAAACTAAGGAGTTGTGGGATTATGTAGGAGCAGATAAAGCTTTCCAGGGAACAGGGAGATGCTGCTGTCTCTGGACACTGGGTATTCAGGGAATCCTGGAATGGTTTGGGTTGGAAAGCACCTTAAAGAGCATCCAGTTCCAACCCCATGCCCATGGGGCTTGGTTGTACTTCCCACCAGGCCAGTTCATTATTCCAAATGTTTTGCCTCTGGAGCTGGCTCTCTGTTGTTGCTCCTGAGTATTTCTGGACACCCTGTAAATGCTCTTTTCTTCCCAAGTCTGGGAGTGTGGCTAAATCCCACTGTCCCTGACCACTGGTTTCCCTGCATCCTGCCCTGCTTAGCATGGGATAGTTTCTCTAGGAAGAGGGGTTGGATTTGGCAGCAGGGATATTGGCTGGGAGCTTACTAAGAACTCCCAGGAAGGAGGGAGGTCAGGTATGGGTGGGCTGGGAACAATCCTGGCCCCTCCATGGAGAAGGTTTGGCGAGTTGTGCCTGTTCCAAGCCCGTATCCATTGCTCTGTTCGTTAGTTCATTTTAATTCCATGACAACCAAATTCTCATGGACCCCCAAATTCTTATCCCTCAGTTTGGCGTTTTCCTTGGGATCTTATCCCACAGATCCCAGAGCTCATCCTTGGCTTTGTTTTTGGTGTGGAATTTGCTGGAATTTGGACCTTGTGCTTATTGCTCTGGTATGAACAGGGCACGCAGGAGTTGCCCATTTGCTTTGGAAGGACAGGGCTGGCTAGTGAATGTCCCCAGGATGGGACAGAGGATGGATGAACCTCAGCATTGCCTGGGAGAGTCCCACCTTTAGTGATGGGAAAGGACGTGGGCCAGGTTGGGATATGTAGGAACAACAGGTTTCCTAATCTAAGGGAAACTGCTCAAGGATGATATTCCTGGGGCGAGCAAAGTATGGCAGTAATGGGATGGGGAGGGGTTGTGGTTCAGAGGAAAGGCCTGTTTCTCCTGGAAATACCTTGGACAGCTAGAACTTTGCTCTGGGGTGGTCTTTGGGGAGCTGTGGGAGCGCTGGCTCCATGTCCTGCTCCAGTTACAAAAGCCCTGTTTGGGGGCTGGTTATCATCCTAGTCAGGTAATAAAGAGCCTTAATTAAGCAGGAATGCTGGGCTGGGATCCAGGGGGAGCAAGGGGCTCCTCCATTGGAGGGGATGGAAGCAGCCCAGGGTTGGGCACATCGGGCAGTAGGGATGTCATCCCGCTGTTCCTTATGGAAGCAGCTGTGTCCGGGTGTGCAGCCCAAGTCTTTCGGTTTGCTGAGGTGGCAGGCATGGGAGGGATGCTATTCCCGGCTGGAGTGGCTTCTCCCTGCGTGGCAGAGCCGTCCAGGATGGGAAGAAGCTCCGAAGCTGAGCACTGGCTCTGCAGCTCCCTGGGCTTAGGCGGTGTTTGGTTTGTTTGCCATGGCCCGGATTCCTGGTGCTTGCGGCCAGGCCGGCAGCCAATCCCCCCGGGACGAAGGATAAACACGACAGGAGGGAGAAGGGGGTGAGGAGCGGCACGGGGCCCCGGGAATGTGCCGATGCTGCAGCCTGGCTTGAGGATTGCGCAACCAAGCCCTGGTGCACGGACACAGGGATGAACTCAGGGATGTGCTGGGGCTCTCCACCTCACCATGCACTGGCACTGCTGTGGCATCCCAGGTAATTCCTGGTGGAGCTTTGTGCTATTGTCCTGCTCATCCGTGTATCCCATTGCTGCTCCAGCATGTGCTGAAGGACCATTAGGAGGGGGACCACATGGAACCGGAAGCTCCTGGGATCTCCTGATCCTATTCCACCCTGCAGCAATTTGGATATTGTATCACCAGGCTGTTCCATGCCTCAGTTTCCCCTGAAGATTCTCTGGTACATGGCTCCAGAGGCACTGGGAAGCTCTGGGCTTGGCACAGCCTCTTCTCCTCCTCCTTCTCCTCCTCCTCCTCCTCCTCCTCCTCAGTGTCCCCCCACCCCTGGCTGATGTTCCCCAGCCCTGCGGAGCGCTGACCTCGTTGTCATCTCCAGCTTCCCACATCTGGTTCATGTTAGCGCATCCCAGGATGAAGTTCTCCAGCTCTCTCCCTTCCTCCCACCCCCAGGTGACCCAGGCAGGATTAGGGGTGATTTGAAGACAGGCAACAGAGTAGGAATTGAAGAGGGAGGAGGGACTGTTATAAATAGAAATTCCATAAACTTCTCGGCCTATCACTCCAGGAAAATTCCGGATTAAATCCCTCAGACCTGTAAATATGACAGTTCACAAAGGCCAAGCTCCATTAACTCTTTCCAAGCCCTATGGCCCCGTGCCTACCCCTGGGAGCACCCAAAACTGAGACAAGGAGCTGGGAAGGTGCCACCAGGAGGGACGAGCCAGTTGGAGCAGGGGCACAGCAGGGTGGAAAGCACCTCCATTGGGATGTGGAGCATGTTTGGAGGTTTGGGGAAGGCAGAGAAAACCAGTCCAAACATTGGGATTCCTGACATTCTCACACGTCCGGGGGCCTCAGCACGCCCGGCTCCTCTCATGAGGAGGGTGCTGAGGGTTTTAACTTCTTGTTCTTCAGGCAGAGGTTGGGGGTTTTTGGGATAGCCATGGCTTTTTTCCCAGAGAAGTGTTGGAAACTGGAGCGGTGATGTGGTTGGAGAGCAGGGTGGCAATGCCAGGAACAGGAGGAGGATGGGACGTAGGCACCTGGCAGTTTTGGGGTGGATGATCTCAGTTCTTTCCTGGGCTCCTCCATCTTTCTTTGCTGAGATGAGATGTGGGAGCCTGTCCCGTGCGGAGCCATGTGGGTGTTGAGCTTCCCTTCTCGGTGGCTTCCCACTAATCCCTGCTTGGGAGGGGGAGGGAATGCGGGTGCCATTGGGATCTCGTGACTATGGAGCAGTGTTAGCTTTTAATTAATCACCTAAGCTGGCTTTGGTAAGAGCCCGGCTACATGGAAGCTCTGGGTGGTGGGACATTCCTTGTCCCTGCCCTGATATTACTGGATTTGTGCAAATCCCACTGTCCTGGAGCAGAGGAAGGTCTTTGATTTCTGGTGGGCAGCCACATCTCCCCACCAGCCCTGACACACCTCTTGTGTCACTGGGCTTATCTCGCCCTCCTCAAGGTGACTTCAAGAAAGCAAAAGAATCCTGGAATGGTTTGAGTTGGAAAGACCATAAAGCTCATCCAGTTCCATCCTCTTGCCATGGGCAGGGACACCTTTCACTATACTAGGTTGCTCCAAGCCCTATCCAACCTGGGCTGGAGCACTTCCAGGGTGGGGCAGCCTCAGCTTCTCTGGGCACCCTGTGCCAGGCCTCAGCACCATCAGAAGAGTGGAAAATGCAGCATCCTACTGTCTATAGAGGGCTTCTCATCCTTCCCGGAAGGTTCCTGGGCTCCTCTTCCACCACGGAGGAGCTCCTGGAGTTTGGAGGTGTGAGGGAAGCCTGCTGGCGTTGGACTTTTTTTGGACAGGCTGAGTCACAAAAATTGGCCAAGTGTCCTTTTTGCTGCTTTGATCGTGGATCCCAATGCCAAAACTTGGGATGAAGACAAGTTTCCTGATGGCTTTTGGGGTGAGTGTTTGCCAAAGGCATGCTGTGATTGTAGCCCAGGGTTTTTTTTTTGGCTAAGAGGGGGGGGCAGGGGAGCACCCACTCTCCTGGAGTCCTCATCCCTGGCAGGAGGTTTCAGGGATGTTATAGGATCACAGTGAGGACTTGAAGAGGTGCCTTGGGAGATGTGTTTGTTGTGAAGTGTTGAGAGCAGGCCATGGCAGAGATCCTTAGGGATGAGTGAGGGACACATGGATGACCATGAATGAGCTCCTATATCTCCGAGGAAAAGAGGGTGGGAGCTACCACATCCCAGGAACTTCAGGACAGGATGTGGCTGTCACAGTGGAGGGACAAAAGCCATCCCTGTGCTCCTCTGGGATCTGCAACTCCATACTGGAGTTGCAACTCCATACTGGTGCTGGCACAGCTGAAGATCCCAGAGGCTCTGCCTGCCCCATCCTGTCCTCACCTCAGTGCTCACCTGGAAGCAGGATTATGTGTCCCTGCTCCAGATGGATCCTGTGTTCACATGGAAGAACATCCTTACCCTGTCCTCCAGGTCCCTGGGCTCTGCCAGGGAGATGTCCCAAAACCAAACAGTTACCCAGGATTTTCCCCCACTCCAGTCAAGGTTTCTAAGGCAGAGATCCCTGTGTCCACACACACCCTGTCCGCTTGGCAGAATTCCTAGCTGGATTTATTTCTGCCGACTTGCCTGTCTTGGTATGAAAGGGATTTGCAGAGGGAGAGCTGCAATTGGCTGGGGTGGGCTGGAGGCCCCCGGGCCGGCCTTTGCAGATCAGCAAGTGACCTTTCCTGGGAACCTGGGGGATCCAGGGGGTCAGGGGCTTCTCCTGGGCTTTCACGTCGGGTCTTTCAGGATGGTCTTTCACTGACTTCCTTATCGAGGCAGGGGGAGTTGGATCTTCTCTTCCACTTTCTTGGCAGTGCCTTTGGCACCACGGGCTGGCTCTGGCCCTGGCGGGCTCTGGACTCCCACTTGGGAGAGACAGATAAAGGAAGGATTTTCTGTCAACAAAACCCTGCCCAGCTTCCCTGGAACAGGGCAGGGAGGGGAGGAGGAGCCCTCCAGAGAAAGGAAATCCACCGCCTGCCCATGGAGCAGAGGAGAGGAAGGTTGGGAGGTGATCCAGAGCTGTGGTGGAGAAATTCCAGTGTGTTCTGCAAAGGATCCAAAGGGAATCATAGAATGTCCTGAGTTGGAAGGGATCCCAAAGGATCTGGTCCCCACCATGTGTCTGTGTCCCCACCCTGGGTGTCCCACATGCCCGATCTCTCAGGATGAGGCTTTACACTGGCATGCAGTGGGTATGGACAGCTGGCAATCCCCAGGGATCTGCTGATCTAGTGAGTCATCCCTGCCCCCATGGCAGGGGGTTGGAATGAGATGATCTTTAAGGTCCCTTCCAACCCATTCTGTGATTCCATGTTTCTCAGATCAGTTCCTTGACTCTGCAAGGGTCTGGTGGTGTTTCCAAAGGCCCTTTGCCTGTCCTTCTCCCGGCTGATGCTTCCACCTCCTCTCCCCTCCAGGCCACGACATTAATGGAGCTCTGGAACCATCCAATATCGACACCAGCATCCTGGAAGAGTACATCAGCAAGGAAGACTCTCCAGAGATGTAAGTGCTTCCCTTGCTCTGCAGCAGGAATGCTGTTTCTTATGATTTTCCATGGAGAGATCACAGAATCCTGGAATGTTTTGGGTGGGAAAGAACCTTAAAGCTCATCCAGTTGCACCCCTGCCGTGGCAGGACACCTTCCACTATCTCAGGTTGCTCCATGCCCTGCCCAGTCTGTTCTGGAACACTTTTAGGGATGGGGCAGCCACAGCTTCTCTGGAAACCTGTTGAGCAGTTTCCAGTCCTGAAATTTCAAGAATCATTTAGGAATCACCTCTGCCCCTCCAGAGTCATCCTGGATTGCTCTTTGCTCTGTTATCATTCCCAGCCCTCTCACCTGTCTCTTCCTGGCTTCTTACCTTCAAGTTTCCCCACTCTTTTTTGTTCCCTCCCTTTATCCCCCCAAGGGCACCATAAACACTTTTCCTTAATCTGAGCACTGGAAACTCAGATTAAATCCCCAGGACTACATGAGTGTGGGGAAGGGAAGGGTCTCCCTGTGTACCCCAACTTTGGGAAGGAGGATGGAATAGACCCGGAGAGCACCAAAAGAATCTGGGAGCAGGGTGGGAGTGGGATCTTTGTCATAGCTCGTCTGTAGAGCTGGAGCATGGTGAGCAGATCTGGCTGGCTACACATTCCTGGAGGTTGCCATCCTGGGAACTTCAAAACTTCTTGGGTGGATTTTGGACTCTTCCATTAGTCCCACTGACCTGTTCCCCTGATGTTGTCCCATTTTCTCCCTCAGCTGCTTCCCTGAGATCCCTGCTCCCACCAGCTACACACACCCCCAGCCCTCCAGCTCCACCAGCATCCCTGTGCCTCCCGCCAGCTCCGTCAGCAGCGTGAGCAATCCCTCTCCCAGCACTCCCCTCCACCTCCCTCCTGCTGGCAGCCAGCTCCCTATCCGGCATGGTCCTCTCCTGGCCAATCCCTGCGGAACTGCCTATGGAGCTCACCTCAACTGCAACAACAACAATGGGATGGTGGTGCCCAAGGGCTTCCTGGGTGGCCACTGCCTGAACAACGTGGTCCCTCCAATCAAATCCGAGCCCAAGGCCTCCTACGCACCTGGGTAAGTGGGAATGGGATGGTGGGATAAGGGTAGGTGCTGGGATGGAGGCTCCTTCAGGCTGGTGGCACCTGGAGGGTCCATGGAGCAGTGACAGGTGGCAGTGTCACTTGGTGTAAGTCCTTGGCTTTGGACAAGTGGAGTTCCTGAAGCTTCCCAAAAAGTTTTTTGGGAAAATCCCCCACGCCATCGTACACTTCTGGATACCTGTGCTGGACATCTACAGGTGGAAGAACATTGGAGCATTTTTTAAGGAGGAAGAGATGCAGAATAAACTGGAACAAGACAAAATGCTGGAACAAGACAAAATTCAGTCTCTGGGGTGCTGCCATGACTATCCCAGAGGATAGTTCGCTACACTGGGCAGGGAGATGTTCTTCTCATGGCCTAATGTTGTAGATGCTCCACTCCAGAGAAGGAAAAGATGGATCTGAGCTGGATGTGTTCTTTTCAACAAGTTCTGAGGAAGAGGAAAGACATAGGATTCTGATGAACCCAACTGGAGAGTTATTCCCGAGAGGAGAAAAGATGTGGTTCCGGCTCTCTGGGATGGAAGGAGGGGAATAGTAACATCCCAAGGTTCTGTGCTGTGCTCCAACCTGGATCTTTAGGTGGTGGTGGCCCTGGACAGCCTTCTCCGATGGGATTATGGATGCTAGGATGGTTCTAAGACTGGCTCTTTTCCCTCTGCCTTGTGCCCTCTAGTGTTGTCAGCAAGCACAACGTGGGGAGTCTGAAATTTGGGAACATTCGGCCAATGACTTTTACCCTTCGCATGAACTTGGAAAGACATCCTGGAAAGCCAAAAGAACGAATCTGCCTTTCTTTTATTCCCAAACCAGACGGTTTTCCCTTGCAGTGATCCCAGAAGGATACCTGGAGCTTAGGGGAATCAAAAGCATGAAGTGATGCCTTATTACGGCCTTTTCTTCTGGATGCATCTGGAATTTTGCAGGATGTCATGAGTAAAGATCACACTTTGCTGTCAGAGGTGGAGACCTAATTTGGATGTAGCTGAACTGGATCAGCTTTCATGGTGGCATTCCCTCAGCAAACCCATAATGACTCTTTCTCTTCATGCCAGGCTTTTTCCAGTGGAGAATCATGGAATAGCCTGGAAGGGACACACAAGGATAATGGAGTACACTTCCTGACCCAAACATGTTTTCAGGGACAATGTGGTGGATACCAACACATGCTTCCCTTGGACTGGGCACATCCACGCTACCTCCCTGTGAGAATCCTGCAGTGTCCATCTTTTCCAGCCTCCTGGATTCCTTGAATTGTGCTGTTCCCTTTTGTTACTGGCCAAGACTTGGCTTGCTGGTGCATAAATCCTGATAAATCCATAGGAAATACAGTATGAACTCAGATCCCTCATGGCAAGGAGCCTGAAAATAAAGCTGGGAATAGATGCTCCAGCCAGGCATAAGGAGGGAATGATGGAAAGGTGCTTCAAGGGAAGGTAGAGGATGAGAGAAGTATGGCAAGGGGTTTTTTGGGATTGCCCTACCTCATCCCTCTCCAGTCCCTGCTGTGTGCGACTTCTCATGGAGGATCCAATTAATGGGCCTTGGGCTTCTCTGGTCCAGGAAGATATTGTATCCTCGTTCCCAGCTGGAATTGTGGATGCTGTGAGGAGCAGAAGTGGAGCAATGTGTCCTGTGCTTCTCCTCCCCTATTCATTTGCTTTTTGGCTAGCTTTCATCCAAGAACCACTGGGAGTTGTCTGGGATTATTTCACATCCATAAAGCTGATGGTATGGGATAGGTGAATGGAAAATAATTCCTATGGAAAATGGGAAATTGCCATGGTCTCTGTGCCTGTCCCTGCTGTGCTACCAAACAGGACCTGGTCCTGCCATCCCTAGCCATGGATGTGCTGGAAAAGACAGCAAAAGACAGCTGGGAGCTCCCACTTTTTTTGGATTGTGTTTCACAGTCAGGGCCAAATCCTGTTCCTGGTGATGTTGGAATATACCTGGGGGATACAGCAGGAGCTGTGGCAGTGCTCAGGTTTGTACAGGGAAAATCCATCCTGTGGGCTTCCCAGGTCCCCCAGAGCCTCCCATTTCATAGAACCATGGAATTGTTTGGATGGGAAGAGACCATAAAGCCCATCTAGTCCCAGCACCTCTCATGGGCAGGGACACTTTCCACTATCTCAGGTTGCTCCTTTTCCAACCTGGCCCAGAACAGCTTCCTGGGATGGGGAGAGAGCTCTGTGCATTCCACTTGATCACTGACATTTCCATGGGAAGCACACCTTTCCCTAGGAAGCAGATAAATTTCCGTTTCACTTCTTTTCCCTGGAATTCTCACTGTCAGCTCAACAAAACTTCCCTATTCCCAAGCTCCAGTGGAAACAATGACAGTGATGGGAGTCCCAGCTGGACACACTCAGGGTGTCTGGGATCTGCTGCAGGTGCACCTGGCATTCCCTGCCAGATCTTGGAGGGTGCTGAGATCCACCCAGACATCTTGGTTGTGCTGGAAACCAGATTAAAATTACTTTCTCTTCTCCTTTCTCATTGCTCTGCAGCACTTTGCCGGACTCTCCCCCGGATTCCGGATCAGAAGCCTACTCCCCTCAGCAGGTGAACGGTAAGTGCTTCAAAAAGGGGTAAGGGGAAAAAAAAATCCTAATCCATACTCCAAATCCAGCATCCACCCCCTCTTTATTCTGTGAAAGTGGTTGGCTCTGCAATCTTTATCAGCTGGGAGAAAACAGGCGGCTGCACTACGTGGGGAGATTATCAGTTAGTAAATATCCCTGGGCTTTCGCCCATTGTTCTGCTCCCGGCTGTGGAAAAGGGGAGAGGGATCGGCACAGAAGGCGAGCCGGGACTCCACAGGCACAGAATCCGTGGTGGGAATCCAGAATCCACGGGCGCTGAATCCGTGGTGGGAATCCGTGGGTGCAGGGAGATCGTGGTGGGGTGGGATGTGGAGCCTGCCATCCCCCTCCTCCTGCCCTCTGCCTCGAGAACACAGAACAGGAGCCCATCCCTGACATGGAACCTGGCTCTGGGAAGCAGCCATGGACCTGCCATTCTCCAGTAAGTTCCTTCCCAGCCTTTCCCTCCCCTCCAGCTGATCCCAAGGATCTTACGCTCGCACTGAAATGGCACAGGGAGCTGGGACCCCCTCTAGGATCGTTGCAAGGTACTCCTGACTTCCCCCAGGAAAGCTGCTGAGGGTTGTTTGGTCCCTTTGGTGACCTTCACTGTTCTGCTATGGAAAAACTCCTTGGGAAGGAAGGTGGGAAGGTTGTCCTGGTCTCCCTTCCCCCTCAGCAGAAGAACCCTTTTCCCCAGGCTCCAGCCCAGTCTCCACCAGGAACAGTGCCTGCTTCTTTTTTCTTTCTTTTTTTTTTTTTATGGAAGAGGTCAAGAGTTCTGTTTATCTTGCTAAAAAAAATCCCTGGAATTCCTCCTGGCCCTTCCTTAAATATAACAAAGAGGCCAGGTTGCTCACCATGGGGAGAGTGCCTTTGGAGTGTTCGGAGCTCAGTTGGGAAGGAGAGGAGGCTCTGGAGGGCACAAACGAAGCTGGAATCACATTCCTGGAGATTATATTCCCTGGATTTGGGAATGCCTTGGGCATATCCTTGGCTGTGCTGTCCCTGATGCAGCTCCCTGAGGCCAGGAAGGCTGATCGGGGATTGAGCCTGGAAGGAGGAATCCAGTTCCATGTGTATGGAAAAGGTGCTGAGAGGTCCCAGCAGGCAGCAGCAAACCTTGGAATGGAGTGAGATGAGTGGAAGCCAGCCCTGCCCCGACAGCCTTCAGCAGGAGGACCCAGCGCAAACACATTCCCATTTTCTAAACCTTCTAACGGGAGGAGTTTTCCCATTCCTGGTCAAGCGCTTTGGCCTCGTTACTCAACCCCTGCTTGGGTGTTCTGAGGCCAAAGTCCATCCAGCTAAGCCTGGAAGGATCCAACAGACCCTTCCCTGACGTCTCTCTCTGTCTTCCCAGAGGCTGTGCCCAGCTTGACCAGTCCCTGGATGTGTTTTCTATCCAGTTTTCCACATTGGAGCATGAAGAAGCTTTGTCTTGCATTTAAAATAAAGTCACTGTCCCTTCCTACCCCGTGGTTTCCTCATGTCCAAGGAGTCAGTCCCTCATTCCTGCCAGGTTTGTGGTGTCCTCTGGGGACACCTGAAGGCACAGGTTGATGCAAATGTCAAGGAAAGGCTGTAAAAACAGATGGGCTTTGTCCTGGTGAAGAAAAAGGAGGAGGATGGAGAGGGACTTTGGACAAGGGCATGGAATACCAGGACAAGGGGGAATGGCTTCCCACTGCCAGAGGGCAGGGTTAGATGGGACATTGGGAAGGAATTCTTCCCTGTGAGGGCGGTGAGACCTGGAATGGATTTCTCAGAGAAGATGTGGCTGCCTCATCCCTGGAAATGTTCAGGGCCAGGTTAGGCAGGGCTTGGAGCAACCTGGGAGAATGGAAGATGTCTCTGCCCATGGGAGGCAGTGGATCTGGAACGTTCAGGTGCTGAGGAGCAGAGCAGGAAGGGACCTGGATTTGCATGTCCCTCCACACCCCAAGCATTTCCTTTGATGCTGGTGTAGTCAAATTCACTCTAATTATGGAATGGCCTTAGTATCCCATTCCAAATGGAGGAGGAGAAAGTGGGGTTGCATTTGAATGTTCCTTTGTTATTTATTTAAATTCAGGGATCAAAGTCTCCTCCTGGTTTCAGTTAAAATGTTTAAAGTGCCCCCTCAGAAATCTTCCCTGGAAGTGTGGGGGGTGTTCAGGTCATTCCATTGTCTATTCTCTCTCTCGTTGTCCTGTGGAATGTTAGAATCCTGGAATGGTTTTGGTGGAAAAGTACCTTCAGGCTCATCCCATTCCAGTCCCTTGCCATGGGCAGGGACACTTCCCCTAGCCCAGATTGTTCCAAGCTTCATCCAGCCAGGGAATCCAGGATAAATGAGTCAGTGCTGGACCTGGGATCATGACAGTCCTAACTTTGGCTCTTTCTCGTTTTCTAGATCCCCACCTCCTCCGGACCATGACTCCTGAAAATATGTGTCACATGACTCCCCCTTCCCGCCTGGAGCACCCTCCTCCGCCTCCTCCTCCACCTCCTCACCTCCAGGGTCNAATTCCCACTTTCCCAGCCTGCAGCGGGATATGTTCCTGAAGGCCGAACCCCTGATGCCTCCGTACAGCATTGGGCCGGGAATGGCACCCGCTGAGCTCCACCATGCCCAGCAATCCCAGATGCTGCACCAGCTCCTCCAGCAGCACGGAGCAGAGTAAGGCCTGGGAATGGTGGGGATGAGGGAATGGGAGCTGGAGGTGTGTGGATTACCTAAGTGTGGCATTCGGTGGTAGGAACAAACAAGGGGAAATCTGGCAGGTTCCCTGCTCATAGCAGGAGGTAGGAAGTGGATGAGCTTTAAGGTCTCTTCCAACCCAAAACATTCCGGGATTCTGTGGAATTAAAGATGTGGTTCAGCACATGAATGACCCGGACTCAGCAGCGTGGGGTAAGGTGGGACAGCCCTGTGGCAATGTTGTGTTTTCCACGTGAAATACTGTTTGTCCTGGTTATGGGTTGTGGGATTGTCACCTCCTGACTCTCCATTCCCTGCTGAGCCTTCCCATGGTATCCGCAGCCTCCCGGTGCATCCCGCTAAGAAGCGGAAACACTCCGAGTCTCCCCCCAACACCCTCAATGCCCAGATGCTCAATGGGCTGATCAAGCAGGAGCCAGGAATGGGATCCGTGCCGCTCAATCCTGATCGCGTCCAGACGCCTCCCTGGCACCAGCCGGGTGCGCTCTCACCAGGTACCCCTTATCCCCTGAATTCCAACCCTGGTCCTGCCCGGCCAGGGGTGTGGGAGGAGGGAAGGAAGTTGCTAGAGGTTGCCAACCTGTGGGATTCACCCTTGGCCTGGATCTGGTGCTGCCCTGGCAGTCAGGAGAGAAACTTCAGGCAGTGCCAGTTGCTTCCTTGGGCTCCCACCCCTCTGGATACTCAGCCCAGTGAATAGAATCGGGATTTAATCCATTTTAACATTCTCCACAGGCCTGATTCAGGATAACGACAGCCTGAATGGCTCCTACCTGGATCCCAACTTCCAGTCCATCAAGTGGCAGCCACACCAGCAGAACAAGTGGGCAACTCTATACGATGCCAACTACAAGGAGCTGTAAGTAATTCCTTCGCCTCTGGGAAAAGTGGAATTCACATTCCTTGTGCACGTGGCAAGCCTCTGGGGTTGGGAGCATCCCACTCAAAACATGGGATAAGGATCTTGCTGGCCTTTGTGGTGGAGGTAATGTTTCCCACTGCTCCTTTCCTACTGGGAACATTACTCCTCCACACTTTTTATGGATACTTAAAGGATAGCAGAAGGCATTTCAGCTGCTTTGGTGACAATTCCACAGTCACTCAGTCCTTGCTCACCATGGAGGGATTTATTGGAAAATCTGGCCTTATCCTGAGGAAAGTTGGGATGAGCAGCACCTTTTCCCCCTCCCTAGGTTTACCAGGTTCCTGGATTTTAAATTAAGGATTGTGAATTCCTAGTGTGGGTGGCTGGATGTCATCCAGAGCCACTTCAGGACAGCTTGAGCAGCATGGAAAGGAGCTGGAGGAAGAGGAGTGGGAGAGGTTGGGGAGGTAGAGGAGGAAGGAAGGAGATAGAGGGTTTAGGAAATCTAGGAAGTGGTGGACAGGCCAGAGAGGAGGGCTGGGATGACCAATACAGGGAAGAGAGAAGTGGGAAGGTGGGCTGGATATTGAGGCAGCAGAGGGTGGAGATAGCACACCGGGAAGGAGGAGTGCTCAGGACAAAACCACTCTGGATCCTCCCTGCATTCCTGGGAGGTGACAAAGAGCTGGCAAGCAGTGGGATGGCTTCCAGAAACCTCTCAGGGACCCTCTATTCCCTCCCAATTCCCTCCCTCCTCTCTCCACACAGCCCACTGAGGTCCTGTGGGTGACATGGAGCAGGGATTGCTCTGGTGTCTGTGGATAACTCAGGACTATGATCACATTTTGCCTGGGAATGGGAGCCAAGGGCTCTAAGGGTGAGGGCAGAGTCACAGCTTTCCCACAGAAATCTGCTCATCCAGTCTTTATCCCATCTTTCATGGTGGTGCCAGGGCAGGGAGTTCTCTGTTGGATCAGGTTACCTCTTTTGGACTCTGTGGCTGTTTTCCCACCCCACAGGAGAAAAAGGATAATTTGGGAGGACAATCACTTCTCATCTACCAAGCCATTTTCATAAAGGAATATCAGCAGCTCCAAAGCCATACTGCACCTTTCCCTGCTTTCCACCACCAGTTTGCTCCCTCTGGATGGTGGGATGGGGAAGGCTGAACATCTCCTATGGATTCTGCCCCCAAAATCCCTCTTCCATGTGCAGGAATTCCCTGCCACCTCCTCTGACCTCTGTCTGGACACATCACCTATTCTGCTGTGGTTTTCCAGCCTCCCTTTTCCTTCTCACTACTTCCTGCTCTGGGAAAATGATTTTTCATCCCAAACACTCACAGCTTGTCCTGAGCCACTTCCAGGCATTTCTATCCCAGTTCCAGAGATTTTCCATGCATCTTGGTGTTCCCAGGTGGATTAGCAGAGACAAACTCCATGATATTTTCTGCTGGACATGGAGGAGTTGCTGCAGAACATCTACAAAACCAGCCCTGCTCTTTGGATCACTTCCTTAATTCCTGCTTTCAGGATTTAGGGTAAAAGTCAGCTCAAACCCACTCCTGGGGCATTGAGGTCATCATCCTGTTGTGTAAGGAATAAATTCCATTGAGGTGACTTTGTGGAGATTTGAGGAAGCCACGTGGGCTTTGTTGTGGCGCTGGATTTGAGCTGAATTAAGGGTTAAAGGTTGATTAATTAATTTTTAGCTCCATGTTACCTCAGGGGACTCTACCTGCTCCTGTGCAAGATGGATCTACATCTCTTTAAACTGAGTATCTCTTCATTCTTTTTCCTGGTGCAGCACTTTCCTGGGTTAATCGATGAGAAACACACTAAAAAAGTCCATCTTTCCTTGCTCCTATGATGGCATTTTTTAGGTTGGTTAATTCAAATTTGACAGTTAGGAATTGTCTCCTTCTTTTCTGCTTTTGGGCGTCCTCAGCAAACAAGCAGCATTCACAACCAGATCCATAATTATTCCCCCAATTTAGCTTCCAAGGAACAGCCATTCCCAGTCTGGTTTCTACTGGAAGCTGTCCCCACTCTCAATATGCTGTTTGAGTTCCCTGTGATCCAGGTGCCCAAAACCTTTTCACGGCCTCAGGAATGTGAACCATCTGAATTATCTGATTTTTCCTACTCTTGATCCTAAGAAAAGAGTCCAGGAAGGAGGTGAAGGAGGGAGAGCATGGGAAGCTGTCCAGGTTCTTACCAGATTCTTGGGAATGATTACAGAGCAAAAAATACAATTAATGCTATTCCATGTTTGCCTTCCTTTGCACACAAAAAATTAGGTTCCATAAAGGGATGGGGTAGGGATTATGTTCCATTCCAGGCTCGCATCTCAGGTTTTGCCAAGGAATCTCTGTTGTTGAAGGAGGCAGAAATCCCTGGATTAATTTTATGGATAACATAGAATTTTTTTGGCCTTTTGCACTGACTTTGTGGTTTTAGACTCAGTGAACTTTTCCAGGGATGAGCTGGTTTCCAGCGGTGGAGCCAAAGAGGCCTGGAACCGGGCAATTCCCTAATTTACTCCTGGGAGAAGGAGCCATTCATCTCCCTGACAGCGGGTTTCGATAAATTCCAGCTCCCTCCTCCTTCTCCCAGTTTGAGGGAAGGCAGCTGGGAATAGTGCAGCCCTTCATGGAAACATTTCCATGCTGAGGCCAGAGCCTTAGAACTGGGAAACTGGGAAGGCGCTGTTCTTTTCCCATCCAGCAAACTGGTGCTGTCCAGGGGCTAATCCTGGGGTTTTGGGGTTGCACCCCTTGGCTGGTAGAAGTGTCTGTATAAACAACTCCAAACTTGGCCATGCTGCACGTCCTGGATCTCAGCAAGGGAATGGGGATCAGTGGGATGTGGTCCAGACCTGCTGCATTTGTTTTGGGATATGTGATACGGGGTGCTGATGATGGATCATGGATGGATCCTGGGAAGCTGAAGGGAATACGTAGTATGGACACACATGTGGGATTGTGTGGGAAAGATGAGTGTCCTGCTGCTCAGCTGTAGTTTGTATCCTGGAAGCAAAAGAAACCAGGTAATGCATGGAATTAGGGAATGTCTTTGGATTAGGGGTCTCCCAATATTATGTCTTAGGAGCGGTTTATATATGGGGAAACATGGATGGATGGATGGATGGATGGATGGAAGGAAGGAAGGAAGGAAGGGAGGGAGGGAGGGAGAAATGGAAGAACATGAGCATACCTCTGCTGTACTGCTCTTGGCAAAATCCCAGTGCAATTCCCTGTGGGGAGTTTGTAACCCCTTATCCTCACTGGGATCAGGAAAAACCTCTGATCCTGCCTTAATCCACCCCTATCAGTGGGGACGTTTGAGATCAAATAATACATTTGACCCCAGACCTTTTATTCCTGACGTTTTGCCCTTTGGCCTCTGCACTCTCCTTGGAAAAGCCAGCATGGAAAGCAGCTCCTTCTCTTCAGTCAATCCCAGTGCAAGGGTCCTGATTTGGGGGATGCACCAGCCACAGCCACTGGGAAAATGGCAAAATCAGTGAAAAGGAGCCTCTGGAAAGGGATTGTGGAAGACCTGGAATTTCCAGATGGCAGAGGAAGGGGAGCCTGCCTGTCTCCCCTCTGTCAGCACACATTTAGCAGCCATCAGTTTTCTGGTTTGGGAAGTATCCATGGCTTGGAAGTTCACACATACCCTCCTTCTCCTTGGCTTTGCCAGTTGCAAAGAGTGGGAAGACTGATGAACTCTCAGGAGTCATAAAACCAGCCAGGAATGGCTTCACCACCCTTGGGATGAGGGTGCTTGGGTCAACTTTAGCTGCATGTCTCAGTCAGGAATATCCAGATGGAGAATCCAGGGCTGAGGCTGGGAGGAGGTTGGGGAATTCCTCTCGTGCCTCTGGGCTAAGGTAGTGCTCTGCTCCCACCACCTGGTTTGTGTCCAGAGCACAGCACAGCATTCCCAACTCCCTGGGGCATAAGGAGTGAGTAGTTCCTTGTGACCATCCCAGAATTACTCATGGCAACCTGGAATCACCCCCAGCTCTCATCCACACAAGCTCCTCAGGTGATTGCAGGGGGAGAACGCTTTTATTCCAGAAAAAAAGAGATACCAGTGCAGAATCCTTATCTTCTGTTTCCCCTAATTCCATATTCCTTACTGTCAGTCTGTCCAGCTCCCCTCCTGCTGCTCCAGGCAGAATCTCTGTGTCTGTCTAGAAGTTAGAAGTGGTTTGGTTTTGGGGGAAAAGTGCTCAATAGTTCTTAAGCCCGAGATCCAAGTCTGGCCTGAGCTCCCCCTTTACCTCATCCCTTGTTCCTTAATTAAAAACAATGGGATTTGAGTGTTCTGTGGAATGAGAGGCAGCTCCTTTCCCCCTTCCGAGGGCCCACCAGCCCAGGACTGGGGTTTATGGATGGTGAGGAAAATGGATTCACTGCAAAGGCCACATATTTTCCTGATTCCCATGGAAACCAGCCCATTAAGGAGATGTAGATTAAACCTTTCCAGCTGGTGGGTGTTCATGGAGCAGCCAGGACCCCTCCTCCTCCCTCTCCTCCTCCGGACCTGTCCACTGCGAGCTGGAAGCTTTTCCACAAGCAGCCAGAACAGGTGGTTGTGATTTCAGCAGGAATTTGGGATACAGGGGTACAGCCTGGTAGAAGGTGACACTGGGAATGCCACAAGCTGCAGGTCAGTCTGAGCTGCTTCTCTCAGTGAGCCACGTTAAAGGGATGCTCCAGGCTTTGGGCAGACTTTGGAACTTGGGATCTCCATTTTCATTCCCAGTTGAATGGAAAGAGCTGTCAAATGGTTTGGGTTGGAAGGGACCTTATGGATCATCCAGTGATGATCCATGGGCAGAGATACCTTCCGCTAGCCCAGGTTGCTCCAAGCCCTGTCCAGCCTGGCATGGAACACTTCCAGGGATGGGATATCCGCAGTTTCTGTGGGAAATTCCTGACCTCACCTGCTTCCTCTTCCCAGCCCGATGCTCACATACCGCGTGGATGCCGACAAGGGCTTCAACTTCTCCGTGGGAGACGATGCCTTTGTGTGCCAGAAGAAGAACCACTTCCAGGTCACCGTGTACATCGGAATGCTCGGTGATCCCAAGTATGTGAAGACCCCTGAGGGCCTGAAACCCTTGGAATGCTTCTACCTGAAGCTGCACGGAGTGAAGGTAAGCAGGAGCTGAGAGACCGTGGTGAATTCAGCTGGGAAAAGAGTGTTTGGGAGGTGGCTGGGAACAGGTAACACCGCCTCTTCATGTAGTAGAGGATTGTGTGGAATTACACAATCATGGAATTGGTTAGGTTGGAAAAGCCCTCTAGGATCATGGAGTCCAGCCCTTCCCTCAGCACTGCCAAAGGCATCACTAATCAATGTCCCCAGGTGCCACATCCACACAGCTTTTAAATCCCACTAGAAATGCTGACTCTGCCACTGCCCTGGGCAACTTGTTTCAATGTCTGACCACCCTTTCCATGAAGGAATTTTCCCTAATATGCAGTCTAAACATCCCCTGAGGCCATTGAAATACAAGTCCTAAGATGAGCTCAGTCTGGCTATCTTCAGGATTGCTTTCCACTCACATTTGACTCCAGAGGGCACTTCAGGAAGATCCTTTCACCCTCAACTTTTTTGACATTTGGACAATGCCCACACTCAGGCTGGGTGTTTAGAGTCCAATGCACCCAGTCATGGAAGGGTGGGTAGAGAGCTGGGAAGGAGGAGGTGGGAAGGCAAAGGTCTCTGTGCTCTGTGCACATTCCCAAATCCTTCTCTCCAGCTCGAGGCTTTGAACCAGTCCATCAACATCGAGCAGTCGCAGTCGGACCGCAGCAAACGGCCCTTCAACCCTGTCACGTGAGTATTTCCATGTGGGAATGAACATCCTGTGTTTCCATGGAATAAGCCAGCTGCAGGAGAAGGTGGGGAAATGGTGGAGTTGGAGGTATCCCACTCTGCTCTGTGGGTGTCACACTCTCCAGTTTTCTCCTGTTTTCCTCTGCATTCCCAGCCCTGCTCTGTGCCCATTTCATAGACCTTCCATGGTGGAGCGAGTCAGGAGATGGCCATTCCCAACAAAGTCCTCCTCTCCAGGTTGTGGCTCCAGCCTCTCCATACCTGGTTCCTCAGAGCAGCCCCAGGGCATGAAGAATATGTTGTAGGTCCCAAGATTGGACCAGTGTCCAGTTGGGAATGAGGGAAGAGTGTTGTTGGGTTCAAGGCCTCCAGGTGTAGGAAAACTGTGTACTTCCCACCTAAGGAAGGAAGAGATAGGAGAGGAGTGGGAAAAGAGAGACACCATTCCCAGATAACCACCATCCTCACTCATTCCTTTGTTTTCCTTTCCTTCCAGGGTGAACCTGCCCCCGGAGCAGGTCACCAAGGTCACTGTGGGGCGGCTGCACTTCAGCGAGACCACGGCCAACAACATGAGGAAAAAAGGCAAACCCAACCCGGACCAGAGGTGAGGGAGGACACAAGGCCTCCTCCAGAACATCCTGAGAATACTGTGAATCTGCCTGTCCCTGGGTTGGGCAGAGTGGCTGGAGTGGGATGTGGGAATAGGGCCTAGATTGCGGTGTCCTTGCTCTGGGAGGGGTTGGGGACACCCAGCACAAGGAGAGGGAGTGCTGTGAGCCCACTCTGGTGCCCAGTGCTCCAGAGGGGGTGGAGATCCAGCTCTTCCCAGCACAGGATGTGTCCCTGAGCTGTGTCCTTCTGCAGGTACTTCATGCTGGTGGTGGCCCTGCAGGCACATGCCCAGAACCAGAACTACACGTTAGCAGCCCACATCTCCGAGCGGATCATTGTCCGGGTAAATCCCTGTCTCCTCCCTCTGTCCACACACTCCTTTGCTGCGCCATCCTGGGTTGTTTCCCATATTCCACATTCAGAAAATGTGTGGATGTGGCACCTGGTGTTGTGGTTTAGTGGTGAACGTGGTGGTGGTGCTGGATTGGCTTTGATGTTTTTAGTGGTCTTTTCCAAACTTGATTTCCCACCTTTCCCACCTCCTCCAGACTCTCCCTGCCTTGCTTGTAGCTTTTCCTGTCCATGCTTGGGTTCTGGCTCCAGACTTTCCATACCTGGTTCAAGAACCTGTTACAGGATAAGGAAGGAATCCCATTCTCCAAATGGGATCAGTGTCCAGTAGAATTGTTGGGAATGAGGGAAGAGTGTTGTTGGAACTCTTCAGCAGGAATAAGAAGATGCAGGAAAATTGGGTGCTTTCCCAGAACATCACCTTTTCACATCTGAAGTAAGAGGAGCAGGAAAAGAAAGGCACCATTCCCAGGCTCTCCCAGGGTTTTGCTGGAACACTCAGCTCCAAAACATGAAAGTGGGTAGTAAAACCCCAACGGGGACCTCAGACGAAAAGTCCACAAAGGATTAGGCAGTTTTCAGGATGCCCAGTGCAGGATTTCAGGGAATTGCAGGCAACCAGGAATGCTCTGAATTTGGGACTCAGGAGTATCATCCATCTCACTTGGTTTCCTGCTGTCTTGAATGGCTGGAACACTGATAACTTAGATTACAGCTGAAGAAAGCAAGGATATTCCTTTAGGGAGAGGAGAGGAGAGGAGAGGAGAGGAGAGGAGCGGAGCAGGAAGGGCCAACCTTCCCCATCTCTGCTTCCCAGCGTTCCCCTCCCTGCCTTTCAGTCAGTTGCTATTTTCCTGTTTCTCCACAGGCTTCCAACCCGGGGCAGTTTGAGAGTGACAGTGATGTGCTCTGGCAGCGGGCGCAACTCCCAGACACCGTGTTCCACCACGGTCGCGTGGGAATCAACACGGACCGCCCGGATGAAGCCCTGGTGGTCCATGGCAACGTGAAAGTCATGGGGTCCCTGATGCACCCTTCAGATGCCCGAGTGAAAGAGGACATCCAGGAGGTGAGAACCTGGAAAACAAGGTGGACTTGGAGTCACCAGGGGTCTGAAGAGCTCCAGTGATTCTTGTGGGTCCATTCCAACTCAGGGTATTCCATGATCCTATGACTGTAGAGTGAATGGGAGGAGCCTTAGGATTCTTTCTGTCCCAAGCACAGCCAGTCCACCATGTCTTAGTGGAATATTGACTCTTTCAGTGTTAGCCAGAAGTAGCAAACTGTGAGAAAAAGGTGGAAAATGAGTGGAAAATAGGTCAATATGGCAGGTACCACACTGGGCCTTGCCAGAGCCTATGTAAGAGGCTTGGATCTGCTCTGAATTCCTGTCAGCTGGATTTTCCTATCCAGAAAAGCTGGATATAATGATGTCACCTATTTTTAGGAGCTGTCTCTTCCCTGTGTCTGGTTCTGCAAGGACACTCAGTCTCATGATTTCCCTATACAAGGATCTTCTCCTGACCTGGACATTAACACCAGTGTTTGTCCTTATGGCTGCTCAGAGCAGGGTTCAGGGTGATCTCCCAGAGGAATTCTCATGGGCCATAGCGGGTTGTCCTGCTTGGATGCAGAGTGGTGGGGATTTGCGAAGCAATATCCCGTTGGGAATTCCATGTGCCTGTTTTGTCCCAGGTGGACACCACAGAGCAGCTGAAGCGGATCTCCAGGATGAGGCTGGTGCACTACAACTACAAACCTGAGTTTGCAGCCACAGTGGGCATTGACAGCACCTCTGAGACAGGTACATCCCATGAGAATACACCTGTGAGAGAGGAATGTCCCACGGGAATATGCCTCTGACACAGGAATGTCCCGCAGGAATTCCCTGCCTTTCCCAGAGGCTGCTCCCAGCTCTGTACCAGGTCAGTCCCCCAGGTGTGGAGTGGGCAAGAGAGGCCTTCTAACCTGCCAAATTAAGGAATCTAATGAAATTCCCTCTTTAGTGAATAGGGGAGAAGGTGACACTTCCCATAGGAAGAAAGTTTCTCCAGGTACTCTATGGTGGAGTGATGACCCCTATCCATAGAATTTAGGGAGCAGCCTTGTCTGACTGTCATCTGCCCTTCAGGGTCTCCAAGAAGCCCTGCAGGGCCTGGAATTAGGAGAGGACACCCCTGGTGTCACTCCCGGAGTGTCCAGAGCGTGCAGGATGATCCCATCCCATCCTATCCCACTGTTTCATCTCCACACAGGTGTCATTGCACAGGAGGTGAAGGAGATCCTCCCAGAAGCTGTGAAAGACACTGGAGACCTGGTCTTTTCCAATGGGAAAACCCTGGAGAACTTCCTGGTGGTGAACAAGGTTGGTGGCAGCCAGGAGGCTGGGGAACCTTGCTTGAGGGAATCATGGAGCTGGGTATGGAAGAGGGAAAGTGTGATGCCTGGGAAATGCTCCCAGATAAGTTTCAGACCTGGCTGGTCCTCCAGAAATTGGGAGCAACACTGGGTGGATATCGAACACTGGCAGGGAGGAACCAGCCTGATGCTGGTGAAATTTGGCAGCATCTCCCTTGGGAAGGGCTCCTTGTTGGCAGCTTCCTACAGGGAGGCTCCAGGTCCTAATCTCACCTTCCTAGATAAGATAAGGTGCTTATGTCAGGATAACCTGGAGCACCTGGTTTTCTGACCTTTCCCAGCCTGTGGCTGCCTGGTTGCTGCTCTGGGAATCGAGGGGACAGTCTCCCACGGCACACATGGGGGGCATGGATCATCCAGATTCAGGTGTGCCTCAGTCTGCTGGCCTGGTTTCCTGACAGGAGCGGATCTTCATGGAGAACGTGGGAGCCGTGAAGGAGCTGTGCAAGCTCACGGATAACCTGGAGACACGGATCGATGAGCTGGAAAGGTGGAGCCACAAGCTGGCCAAGCTCAAGAGGCTGGACAGCATGAAGTCAACTGTGAGCTCTGGAGCCTTCAGGTACTCATGGAGCCACAGGGAATGTCCCCTTTCATCCCAGGAATGGGATGCCTCCAAGGGGCAGCTCAGATTGGGAACAGGGAGATGAGGAAAGAGTGGGATGTTGGCTGGTGTCTCTTGGCCTGGAGTGGATTTAAGGAGGTGAGCTTGGAGAGGTTTGGAATTCCCACAGGACCAGCTCAACAACACACAGGATGGAATAGTCTCCATGTTTCCCTAAAGTCGGTGGCTTTCTCATGGCAAAGAGTTTCCTATGCTTGCAAAATCTCCATCCTGGCCCTGCTTATGCTGGTTCTGGGGCAAAGCACCAAAAGGCTTTGTGACTTGTCACACCACAAAGAGGTCTTTTTCCTCCCAGAAAATCCCATTTTTGCCTGGGGATGGCTTGGAGAGCTATCCCTGCCCAGCTCAAATCCATTCCTCCTTTTTCCTTGCAGCCAAACTGGGAGCCAGTTCAGCCGGGCAGGAAGCGTGCCCCACAAAAAGAGACCCCACAAAGTCACCAGCAAGGTAAAGGATGGATCCCAAAGGAGCAGCACTGGGAACAGAGAAGGCTCAGCCTGAAGAAAAGGAGGAACCTTTTGAGGGGCAACCTCACTGTCCACAAATCCCTGGAAGGAGGTTGGAGCCAGGAGATTTGGCTCTCCTCCCTGCCTTATCCAAGAGGAAATGGCCTCAGGTTGTGCCAGGGGAGAGCTAGGCTGGATATTAGGGAAAATTTCCTCATGGAAAGGGCTGTCAGGCATTGGAGCAGGGTCTAGTGGTGGAGTGCCCATTGCTGATGAGATTTAAAAACCGTGTGGATGTGGCACTTGGGGATATGGATTAGTGGTGGCCTTGGCAGTGCTGGGGGAAGTGCTGGCTCCATCATCCTAGAGGGCTTTCCCAACCTCAGTTTTCCCATGATCTTCCTTTCTATCTCCTAATGGAGACATTAAATTACTTCTAAACTTGGGGAGTTCAGGACTTTCAGGGAGGCAGGAAGAGACCTCAGGATGGGCTGGGAGAGATCTGTGCAAGGACCAGAGCAGTGAGGGAGCTGAGCTGATCCAGGGGGTTCTGAGCTGATCCAGGATTTTTTCCCTCACAGTCTCCGTCGGTTGTCCCAGAGCAGGCCTGCATCAGCCAGCGCTTCCTTCAGGGCACCATCATTGCCCTGGTCATCATCATGGCGTTCAGGTGAGATCCCACTCCTGGGCTTCTGCATCGGCTCCCTCCAGCTCATCCTTTGGGACTGGGCCATCCACGGGGTGTGCAGCCAGGGGCTGTGGATCTATGGCTTCTTCCAGAGAATCCTGGAATGCTTTGGGTTGGAAGAGAATGTAAAGTTTATCTGGTTCCAATCCCCTGCCATGAGCTGGGAACTTCGGCTATCCCAGGTTGCTCCAACCTGGCCTCGAACATTTCCAGGGATGGAGCATCCATCTCTCCTGGGCTGGAATCCTGTGGAAGCGGATTGAACCCATGCTATATCCTTGATCCCTGCTCCTCCTCATCCTGTCCTCTCTTTTCCAGTGTGGTGTCCATGTCCACACTCTATGTGCTGAGCCTGCGCAGCGAGGAGGATCTTGTGGACATTGATGGGTGAGTATTTTGGGAATCACGGGGAGGGATGAGGTCACCTGGGAAAGGCTGGAGCACAAAAAACTGGGATTACTGAGCACAGTTCCAGAGCTGCAAAACCTGCCAAGCACAGCCACACATCCCAGTCTGACGGCAGTTGAATTGAGCAAGAAGTGAGGAATAAAGAAGGAAAAGAGAGTGTCCTGTTAGGATGTGCTGAATGTTCCTTGGATGCCTCCAGGTGGACTAAAACAGCCTCATCCCACTGGTGCAGCAGGGCTGCATCAGCTTTGGGAGTTCGTGTAACCTGATAATGAGTCTTCTTTTTCTCCCTCTCTTTTCCCTCTCCCATTTTTCTCCTTCCTCTCCTCCTTACATCTGTCATCCAACCCATTTGCCTTCCACTTTGTCTTTGATTTCCCCGATTTTGTATTTTCCTTCCCATTACATTCCATATCCTCTTTTATTCCCTGTACTCCTGGTCATCTTCCCACTTTCCTGTTCTCCCTGTCTCCCTGCACTGTCCTGTAGCTCCTTTGCTGTACCCACTGCCTGTCTCCTGGCCCTCTTTCGGCATGGGGGTCCCGGAATTCCAGTAGCTCTGTGTCCACGGTATGTGACTGTTTCATTATTTCATTATTTAATTCCTTTGCCCCTTCTCTTAATTCCGTTTTTTCCTGCACCACAAAAGACCAAGAAACTGCAAACAGAGAAAGGAATGTGAGACTTCCAGTGGGATTCCAGGAGGAAGGGTTGTTGGATCTTGTCAAGGAAGGGAAATTAGGAGTAGGAGATGGAAAAATCAGTTAATTAAAGTTTAAATAAAGAAATTGCATCCTTCAGGAAGTGCAGGAGCAAGATAAAGCTGCGTAAGGTAAAGGGATGAGGCAGTGGAAGAATGTGAGGGATAAGGGTTAGATTTAGACAGGGGTGAAGGTGAAGCTCCAGAGGATTGTGCCCACATTCCCTTTGGGAGAGCTGAGTCTCCTTTCACCTGGAAAATAAATCCTTCTAATCAGACAAATCTTGGAGATGACAAAGTGGTTTTTTAATTCCTCTAAACGAGTGAAGCTCCATTAATCCCTGGAGCAATGCTCAGGGGCAGGTAAGACATGGACACAGGTGTGCAGAAGTGCTCCTTGTTCTGCAGACCTGGGAGAAAGATTCCCTCCCTTTCCCATCTCCCTTCCCTCAGGAGATGCCTGTGGTGTCCTCAGCCCTGGTCTTGGACAGCTGAAGTGAAACTACCTGGAATTCCATGGGATGAACCGCCGGGGGGTGCGGGGAGAGGGGTGGATGGTGTGTATCTAAGGAGCAAGGTGAGGAACAGTCTCTTATCAAGGGATAAGGGACACATTCCTTAGGGAATGGTGAGAGCTTGGAGCCTCTTGATTCCCAAACACCTAAAAAATCTATCCGGGAGACTCCTGATGGGAGTCAAATCTGCCATGTACACCCTGTTCCAGCATGTTCCAGGAGAGTTGCTGGTGTCCCTGTACCAGCTGGGACTTTTCCTTGACAGATATAAAACTGCCACATGATTCCCTGTGGAATTTCTGAGCTCTCCTTGCTGTCTTCATGGCTTGTGTGCCTTTCTCCTGCCTTTCCCCGATCACTCTTCTTTTCTTCCACCTCTCCATGTCCCTCTTCCTGTCCCCCTGCTGCAGCCACTTTGCTCCCCACCTACAAGGGACCCCATTTCCAGATCTAGGAGGTTTCCAGCATCTTTTCCTGCATTCCAGGTCAAGCCAGAACATTGACAAGACACAGACAGTGCGATCCACAGCCACATCAAATGGAGCCAGCAGCAGGACACCCCCAGAGCACGGTGGGTTGATGGATTGGGATGGCTCTGGTTTCATGGAAGGGCTGCAGGACACCGGCTGCTGCTCCTGTTCCATCCCTTGACTTATTCCCTGTGTCCCTGCAGTCCCAGATGAGATGCATGGAGTAGCCCTTGGCATTCCCAGTCGCAGTGTGCTGGCCTGTTTCAGCCCTCCCTGTTTTTCCATGTGCTGCTCCACTGCTCCCACTGACATCTCCTCTGTTGTCCCCTCGGAGACCAGCCCTGCCCATGCCACCAACTGGACAGGTGACGGCCAGCCCGGATTCCCAGAAATGCTGGGACATCTCCAAGGTTTGTGTCACCTCGTCTCCCCTTGCCCTGCTCCTTGTGAGAAGGTCTCCTCAGTCTCCTCCAGGATGAACAATTCCAGCTCACTCTGCCCTCTGGATCTCTCATCATCCTCATTCCACTCCTTTGGAAGCTCTCTAAGAGATGATACCCTTTCTATCCTTATCCTTGGATATATCCTTTATATCCTTCTCTTCCCATGTGGTGCAGTTTGGATCCTGTTGCTAAGAGGATGTGGGGGCTAGAAAGGATTTGGAGCTTCCGCTGTTGCCAGCAGGTCATGGGAAGCTACACCAGGGGCAGCTCACCTGAGCAGCCCTACCTTGAGGTCTGACCTCATTCCCTCTTCATTTCATTGTCACCTCCGTCAGGCACAGAGGGAATGGAAGCACAGGATCCTGGAATGCTTTGGGTCAGAAGGGACCTTAAAGGGACCCAGTTCCACCCCTGCCATGGGCAGGAACACCTTCCACTATCCCAGGTTGCTCCAAGCCCCATCTAGTCTAGCCATGGACGCTTCCAGGGATGGGGCAGACACAGCTTCTCTGGGCAGCCTGAAAGGCGTCAGGAAGTGACATGGGGACGGAGTGATCCCAGTGTTGCCAGCCTCTCAGCACAACTTTCTCTCCCATTTTTCTGCAGACCAAAGCCAGCCCTCCCTCCTACCAGTGACAAATATCAAAGCCAAATCCAGGGGCATCACCGGGAAATCCACCTCCTACACCAAGTGGCCAAAGACTCCTGACAGGTCTCAGAGCTTCGGCAGCCCCAATGCCAGCCCCTCCTCCCCCTTCTCCCACATCCAGGGCAAATCCAAGTACATCTCCAACCTCTCGCTCTCCCGCAGCAACTCCCGGCAGCAGCGCAGCCTCCGGCAGCCGGTGAGTGAGCGGCCCCGCACAGAGCAGCCTGGCACGGATGGTACGTGGATCCCATCTTTCCCTTCCAGCCTACACTCCTGGGATTTCCCACCATTTTCTGTTCCTAAATATACTGTTCTCTCCCTGGCAGGGCCAAGCCCGGTGCTGCAGTCCATCCGAATCCTGGAGATCAACATGGCCATCCGTTCCCAGTACTGTGCTACTGCTGATGCCTGCAGGTGAGCAGGAAGGGCTGGCTGGTGGCTCCTTGGTGGCACTTCAGTGGCAGCAGTACTGTGTGAGCAGCAAATAGGAAAATCTGGGAGTTTTTCCAAGATTTTCTTGGGTGTTTCCTGCCATCACCTCATGCTGCTCCATGGGAAGAGGAGCTGGTGCTCCCAGATTTCCCTCAGGGGTTGATTGGTGGTGGGCTTGTCCTTAGGACATCGGGAAGTTCTCCCCTCTGAGTTCTCAGCCTGCCAGGGATTTTGGGTCCTGTCTTGGCCTTCCCACAGCCTGGTGACATCTAATGCTCTCTCTGTGTTCCCAGGACTGGGAATTTCAGCTACCGCATCCCTGTGAGCCAGCAGACGGCTGTGAACACCAACTTGACCCTGGAGATGAAGTGAGTGCCCATGGATTATGTCCTTTGGGAGCCTCTGGAGTGGCTGATGTGGCCGCGGTGTCTCCATGGGAAAGGGACACATGTTCCCCCTTCCAGGCTTTCATGGTGCCCTCTCTTCCCAGCTCCTCCTCCGCTGTATCCATCTCCCTTTGTGGCCTTGTCTCCAGTGATCCCTGCCAGGATGCTGTAAGCGGGAACAGCTACACTGACTCCACAGATGCACAGGTAGGGAGAAGGGGACAGCTCACAAAATACATATGGAATCGTTGAGGCTGGAAAAGTCCAACCATTCTCCCAGCACTGCCAAGGCCACCATGTCTCCAAGTGCCACATCCACACGGCTTTTAAATTCCGCTTTAAATGGGGACTCCACTGCTGTCCTGGGCAGCCCTTCCTATGAAGGAATTTTCCCTAATATTCAGTCTCCCCTGGCACAGCTTGAGGCCGTTTCCTCTCATCCTGTCCTTTGTTCCCTGGGAGCAGAACATGATCCCACCTGGCTACCCTCTCCTGTCAGGGAGTTATGCCTAGCCAGGCCCTCCCGGAGCCTCCTTTCTCCAGGCTGAGCCCCTCTCACCCCAGCTCCCCAGAGCCCTTCCTCATCCCATTTGTGCTCCAGAAAACATCCATGGGGGCCACTTGACAGCACGAGGCTGTGGATTTCCTCACAGATCTGGCCTGAAGAGCATCCCCCAAGCTCAACCCATATCTCATCTCGGCTCTTCCCCTTCCTTTCCCAGGACACCACGCACCGCTGGCCTCTGGTGATGCTGTCCTTCCGGGAGTTTTCCTACCACTTCCGAGTGGCACAGCCGGTGAGTACCCACAGCTTGTCCAGGGCCACGTGGAAGGAGAGAAATGTGGGATTTATGAATGGGAAATGCAGATTTAGCAGCAAGAGCTTCCCACAGTCCTGTGGGTGGTAGGAGGATGATCTGTCCCTCCCCCAGCCCGTAACCCAGGCAGAATTCTGCCCTTGGAGTTGCACCCCTCTCTAAGCTGCTTTTCCCATTCCCAGGGCCAAGCTGACTGTGACACTTCCCTGAAGCAGCTGGGACACCTCTACACTGACTATTATTTCCAGTTCTACTGGCTCTGTGAGTGAGTCTCAGCAGCACCAGTGCCCTCTGCTCGGAGACAGGAGGGGAACTGGTGCCACTGGGAGCCTCCCGAATTCCCTGCTCCATTGGCTCCCAGCCCCACCTCATCCCTATATCCCGCGGCAGCTCCGGAGCTGGAATGGTGATGGCTGGAGACACTGAAGCTCAGCACACACAGGACCTAAAAGCCACCACCAGCTCTGTGGTGGCTCCTGGAGGGACCTTGCACCAATTACCAGCATCCCACATCCCTCTCCTTCCCAATGGGGATGTTTGTGTCCTCCATCACTTCCCCCTCCCTTCCAACACTGGATCTGGAAGCATCACACCGCACTGAGCGTGGACGGCTCTGCCACATCTCAGAGGGATGTTCCTTCCATGGACAGGAGCCCCATCCCGGTGCTCCCAGTTGTCCCACATCAGTTCTTCACAACACTGGAATTGCTTCAAACACTGGAGCCCTTTCCAAGAGCCAAATGCTGGAGTTTGGCCTGGAAAGGATGGCTGTGCCTGGACCTACTGGAAGTCATACACTGGAGTTGCTGTTCTTCTGCTTGGCCCAGGGCCACTTCCCAGAGACTCCCGGACCTGCCAATGGATACGTTCCTCTAGGAACATCTGGAGAAGGAGCAGCTTTGACATCATACCCCCTCTTCTTTGTGCTCTTAGATCCCATATCCATGTGGGATATCCAGGTCTGGATGGATAAAACCCCCACTCAAGCTGCTGCTGAGGCCATGCCACATGTGGGGACACCTGTCCCCAAGCCAGGGGTGACACATGACTGGGATTTACCCACAT
Organism: Anthoscopus minutus; assembly: GCA_013399455.1. Taxonomy (NCBI): domain Eukaryota; kingdom Metazoa; phylum Chordata; class Aves; order Passeriformes; family Paridae; genus Anthoscopus; species Anthoscopus minutus. The sequence goes on from VWYI01034251.1 coordinate 298,742, forward strand.
TAAGTGTGGTGGGATCTGTTTTTATCCGCTTGGAAGCGGTGTGTGTGGAGCTGCCTGGTCAGATCTGGAGCCAATGCCAGCCTCTGCCCAGATGTGCAGCACTGGCAAAGCCCGGAGTGCCCTGCGGAGCAAGGCTGAGTCCCTGGGAACACCAGGATCTGTGTCCAGGCAGGACCACTGCCTCAGGAGAGGGGTGGTGTTCTCCCAGAAGTTGGGATGGCAGCAGCTGCAGGCTGTCTCTGCCCTCACAGAATTGTGCTGGGGGGATTTGGGATATTTTACTGTTACAAGCCCTTAACTTGCTAAACTACTGAATTTGTGCGGGATTTAAGCCGTAAAAAAAAAAAAGGAATTTCCTTCTGGCCCCATTGAGCCATGTGTATCCTGTGGGAAAGCCAAGTGGCTCCTTGTGCTTCCTCCTCCCCATCCTGCTCCTTGTACTACAGAGGAGTTGTCTGTGTTCCTGGAGGCTCAGCCACCTGCAGGTTATTCCAAGATGGATTTCCCTAAGGAAACAAGGGGGGAATGCCACATGCTGATCCTAAGGACACTCTAAAGCTGCTCCGGAAAAACAAAGATGGATTGTATCCAGGTAAAGTGATGGTTCCTGGGCATATCTGATTTTATCTCCCACCATCCACCTCCTGAGCTTATCCCAGCAAAGTAGCCTCAAAATTCCTGGTGATGTCACTTGAATTTGGCATCTGCCCCCAAAAACTGTAGGGAGGTTTCAAGGCCTGGAAATGCTGAATTATAGTAACTAAAATCCACTGAACCTTGGGAAGCAGGGAATAGTGGGCGAGCAGGGAATTCCAAGCAGCCAAGCAGTTGGAAAACCCAGTTTAGGGAAGCTCAGTGGGACAACAGGATCCCCCAAGGCTTGGGAATACCTATGCAGAAGCAGGGGGGCTTCATGCTCAGCAGGATTCTGTTTTTTCCTTAAACTGGGAAGAAAACACCTGGATGTAGCTGAGTGCTTTCCTCTACCTGCCCTAAGCAGTTTTTCCTGGTTTTAAACTGGGAAGCGGCTTCCTTGGCAGGTTTATTGTTCCCTTGGCAATCAGTGGCTCAGGCCGGCTTATCCTTCCTCAGGTGAGTGAAACTGAGTTGGGATAAAAGCCCCTGGAAGAGGAAACAGGGAATGTTGGTGGGCCCAGAGCCAGCAATCACCACCCCCCCCCCAGCCAAGACACCCCAGTACATCCCATCCGACTCCTGAGGGAAGGAATCAATCAGTGGTGGCCCAGGAGGAGTTGGGATGTCTGAGGTGTCCCCAGGACGCTCAGCCATGGGATTTAGGGAGATCCCCAACTAACTAAGTGCCTGAGGGCTTGGGAACATCTCTAGTGCCTTTTTCCTTAAAGAACAGCCCCAGGGAACAGTGTTTTCCCACACATATTCCAAAATGCTGCCTCAGAAATGGTGCCCGGGTTTAGCTGGGATGTAGCAATTCCTGGAGTGCCAAAGCCAGCCCTACCCACATGGAGCTGGCAGCAATCCCTGGGATCAGGAGAGGACAGGGATTCAGGATGAAGTTTTTAGTGTCATTAGTACCTTATGTCTTAAAGTGGCACAGGTTGCCCAGAGAGGTTTTGGATGTTCCATCCCTGGAAGTGTTCCAGGACAGCTTGGATGGGTTTGGAGCTGCCTGGACTAGTGAAGATGTCCTTGCCCATGGCAGGGAGTGGGACTGAATGGGCTTTAAGGTCCTTTCCCGCCCAAACCATTCCAGGATTCCATGATAAAAATCATCCATCAGCTGCTTCCCAGCGAGGCAGCAACGAGAGCTCCAAAGAGGGTTCTGAATTATAAAATGAAGGAGTTATGGAATTGCTTCCAGGCCTGTGGAAACAGCTGTCTTCATGGATTTTCCCCGCCCAAAATGCATCTCTGCCCCTTCCCTTTCCCCAATCAGTACCAAGAGAGTTCACAATCAGGCCTTTCCCTGCATGGACGGAGGGAATTCTGAGCTGACCTCTCCAGCTTGGGGAAATTCCTCCCTACCCAGCAGCAAAGAGACATTCCTGGCAGAAATGGAAGACAAAAGGGTGGAGAACGAGGCTGTTTGGGAGTTGTTTCAAAAGCAAATTCCCAACTCTTCTGTCCTACTGTTGGAGCTTAAAGCCTGTAAATAGAGACTATGGCACCACTGGAAGAATTAAGGAAAAAAACACCACGTAAAGCACTAATTTTGTTGGTTTAAATGTTGCTGCCACAGCTTTAATCACTGTATTTTGCCAGCCAGTTCGTAGAGTTGCATTTGTAGCAGGTTATTATTGATTCCTGGTTTTTATTTGTGGGGAACAAGCGTGGTTTCCCTCCTTTCTTCCTGATTTGTATTTATATTTTGCTGAATTTGAGAGCTGAGTCTCTGGATTCCCTGGATTTTTGTTTTGTTTTGTTTTATTTTGCTTATTTAGACTTTGTTTTATGCTGGAGGTAAATGTGCCCATATGAATAAAATATATAAAATACTGCTTTGTATCCAAGAATGGCTCCTGGTGTTTTCCTCCCTTCCTAGGGAATAACTCAGGTGAGTGGCTGTAGAACTGCCCATGGGATGGAAGAAATTCCTGGTCTTTAGTCAGTGGAAGTTTCTGGATATGCCCAGTCATGGTTCTTTGGAATGGAGGTAAAAAGGAGAAAGGAAGAAGGGGAAAGAAATTAGGAAGGGAAAATAAAGGAAGGAGGAGAAAAATGAAGAAAATAGAGCAAAAAGAAAGGTTAAATGGACAAAGGAAAAAGGAAAAAGAAAGCAGAAGGACAAAGAAAGGAGGAAGAAGAAAAAAGGAGGGGAAAAAGGAGAAAGGAAATGGGTCAAAGAGGAGAAAGGAAAAGAACAGAAAAGGAAAACCTGCCTCTGACCTCACATTGCTCACACCAGGAATAGGAAACAGGAAATTTGGGCTTGAATTTGTGATTTGGAAGTGGAATGGTTTGAAAGCTGGACTAAAATTCCAATCTGCTCTTTAAAGACACAAAGCAATTCCTTGTTTCTAGGCCAGGCAGTTAATTCAGGAATTAATGAAGGCCACATCCAGCACCACAAAACTCCTCATTAGGGATGAGAACAGGCACAGCATTCCCAAAAAAAGGGTTGAGGGGATGTTACAACAAAGAAGGCTGAGGGATTAAAAGCAGGTTTAGGATTTATTTTGCATAGCCTGGCTGCACTAGGACACAAGGTGGCACTGGAGCATTTGTGACCACACACAGCACAGAAACATGGGGTAACACTGAGCATATCCCGTGATACAAGATCCGTAACCTGGATCTTGTGCCAATATCTTGTGCCAACTCTGGGGAGACCTTTTCATTCTCCATTCCCTGCACAACTCCGTAACAGGAGGGTGCAGCCGAGTAGGATTGGTCTCTTCTCCCAGGGAAAGTGACAGGAAAGAAACAGCCTCAAGCTGCAGCAAGGAAGGTTTAGGTTGGGCATTAGGAAAAATTCCTTCACGGAAAGGGTTTCAGATCACTGGAACAGGCTCCAGAGGTGGAGTGCCCATCCCTGGAGGGGATGCCCAAGCCAGGCACTTGGAGACATGGGTTAGTGGTGGAGGAGTGGTTGGACTGGGTGATCCTAGAGGGCTTTCCCAGCCTTAGACTCCCCATAATTGTACCCAAGCCCTTTGGAAAAGCCAGGTTAAATAAAAAAAAGTAAATTAAAAAAGACAAACCAGCAGTCCCCAGGCAGGTGTGTCACAGAGCCACTTTTATTTACCTGTGGGTCACTGCCTGTCGCAGACCACACCTGCTACAGACGTTTTCTCGTTGAAATATAAAAGAAATATAAAAAGAGTTTCCCGGAGTCCCCCATCCAGGCCCCCGGGGGGTTCAGACGTAGATCCCGACCCAGAGGAGCAGGAAAAGGACGCCGAAGCCCATGAAAAGCGAGGCCACCAGCGAGATCAGCAGCTCCTTGTAGATGTCCCGGGTATACTTAGTGGACGTCACCTCGTAGCTGCCAAGGCGGAGGTTAAGGTGATAACAGAGGCAGAGCAAGGCGAGGGGACCCCCACCCGCTTCCCTAGCCCCGGGAATTAAGGCAATAATCCGGGATTGGGAGGCACAGCAAGGGAGCAAGGGGACCGCCCCGCCCGCTCAGACGCGGGGATACACGAAGAACCAGGCAGTGAAGAACATGCCGATGGCCAGCAGCACCACGGTGAGGTGCGGGAACACAGCCGGGTTCACCGGGCTCGTGTATCTGCTCATCGCCTCCAGCTCCTGCGGGGACACGGCTGTGTTCAGCGGGGCCGCACCCCCTGTGGCAACCCCCGGTCTCCCTCATCCCCACCCTCACCATGTCGCCGGTCCCCGCTGTGACACGTCGGCTCCGCTCCCGCCGCCGCACGTCCGACCCCCGCCGCCACCGGAAGTGGAAGTAAGGACGGGAA
>VWYI01034251.1:303162-315792 GCA_013399455.1 Anthoscopus minutus
AGCGGGGGGGGGGGGGGGGGGAGCCGCTTCCCCATTGGCTGGCGGTGGCTCCCGGCGGGCTCGGCGGCGAAGCGCGGGAGCGGCGGCGGCGGCGCGAGCAACCGGGTAATGGCGGCTGAGGGAGAACGGGGATCTGAGGGAAATGGGGACTCTGAGTTGCCAATGGCGGCTGAGGGAGAACGAGGATCTGAGGGAGACGGGAGCTCTGAGGCCGTAATGGCGGCTGAGGAAGAACGGGGATCTGAGGGAAATGGAGACTCTGAGATGCCAATGGCGGCTGAGGGAGAACGAGGATCTGAGGGAGACGGGAGCTCTGAGGCCGTAATGGCGGCTGAGGAAGAACGGGGATCTGAGGGAAATGGAGACTCTGAGATGCCAATGGCGGCTGAGGGAGAACGAGGATCTGAGGGAGACGGGAGCTCTGAGGCCGTAATGGCGGCTGAGGAAGAACGGGGGTCTGAGGGAGACGGGGCCTCTGAGGCAGTAATGGCGTCTGAGGGAGAACGGGGATCTGAGGGGAAACGGAGGCTCTGAGGGGGAAGGGAAGAGGGGTTGAAGGCAAGCCTGGGGAGCTGGGAAATGAGAAGATAAGGATGGGGAGGTGATGGGGTCTGAATGGTTGTAATGGTGGAGATAACAGAAATTTTGGAGGGGGAATTGGGATGGGAGGGGCAGAGGTTGTAAGGGGAGTAATATTGGGCCAAGAGGGGGTTGGTGAGGGATAAGGGTGGCTAAGGCAGGACTCAGGATAATGGCTGCCAATAGAGGTCACAGCCCTTGGAGTGATGGATTGCAGGGGAAGCACTCCCCTCTTCATTTCCCCCTCCTTGGGTGGCCCAGCGTTCCTCATGCAGAGCCCACTCCCTGCATCCCCTTTTTCCCTTCCCCAGGATGGGAATCCATGGCTTGGCCAAGCTTATTGCCGACGTGGCTCCCGCAGCCATCCGGGAGAATGACATTAAGTCCTACTTTGGCCGGAAAGTGGCCATTGATGCCTCCATGAGCATCTACCAGTTCCTGATCGCCGTGCGGCAGGGAGCTGATATGCTCCAGAATGAGGATGGGGAGACCACCAGCCACCTCATGGGAATGTTCTACCGCACCATCCGCATGGTGGAGAACGGCATCAAGCCAGTGTACGTGTTCGACGGGAAGCCCCCACAGCTGAAATCCGGGGAGCTGGCCAAGCGCACAGAACGCCGGGCCGACGCGGAGAAGCACCTGCAGGAAGCGCAGGAGGCTGGGGAGGAGGAGAACATTGAGAAGTACAGCAAGAGGCTGGTCAAGGTGACCCCGCAACACACGCAGGAGTGCAAGAAGTTGCTGACGCTGATGGGAATTCCCTACGTGGAGGCACCCGGAGAGGCAGAGGCCAGCTGTGCCACCCTGGTGAAGGCTGGGAAGGTGTATGCTGCTGCCACGGAGGACATGGATTGCCTCACCTTCGGCAGCCCCGTGCTGATGCGGCACCTCACAGCCAGCGAGACCAAGAAGCTGCCCATCCAAGAGTTCCACCTGAACCGGATCCTGCAGGATCTGCAGCTGACCTGGGAGCAGTTTGTAGACCTGTGCATCCTGCTGGGCTGTGACTACTGCGCCAGCATCCGCGGCATCGGGCCGAAGCGTGCTGTGGAGCTCATCCGGGAGCACAAATCCATTGAGAGGATCGTGCAGCAGCTCGACACCAAGAAGTACCCCCTGCCCGAGAACTGGCTGCACAGAGAGGCCCAGAAGCTTTTCCTGGAGCCCGACGTGATCGATCCCGACACCGTGGAGCTGAAATGGAGTGAGCCAGATGAGGAGCAGCTGGTGCAGTTCATGTGCGGGGAGAAGCAGTTCAATGAGGAGCGCATCCGCAATGGCATCAGGAGGCTGAGCAAGAGCCGCCAGGGAAGCACCCAGGGCCGGCTCGATGACTTCTTCAAGGTCACTGGATCCATCACCTCGGCCAAGCGCAAGGAGCCAGAGCCCAAGGGTGCGGCCAAGAAGAAAGCCAAGACCAACTCCAAGCCCAACAGCAGCACAGCCACAAAGACAAAGGCAAAATAACTGGATTGGGTGCCCATAGACCTCTGGGATTGGGTTTTTGCAGGGGCTTAATGAGGAATTTTAGACTAACGAGAGTTGTGTGTCAGTGCTGCGTGTTAGTGCTGGGAAGGAATGGATGAGGCCAGCAGAGTGGAACAGCTTCTGGATTTCAGAACACCCAGCTTTCAGAATTCCAAAGCTGAATAGCTGCGGAGTGGACTCAGGACAAATTAGATTTCAGCCTGATCCCATCCATCCCAGGAAAGGTAGATGCAAGCAGAAACTAGAAAAACAGGAGTGGAAGGCAAGCTGGAATTGGGAAGGAGGCTTCAAGTAATGAGGCCCTTTAACAAGAGTTCATTAAGGTTTTTTCTTCCCTTTTCATGGTCACTCTCCTTATTCAAAACCCAGTTGTGATCTCAATTCCAGCAATGTCCTGGCCTGCTTTTAGTGCATAATCCAAGGAAAGCTGAGGGCAGACTGCAGCTCCCCCAGCCTGAAATTTGCGTAGAAACGCTTAAAAATAAAAATATCCATAAGCCTACAACAGCAGCCTTCAGTCCCTGAATCCTGAGGCATTTTTCTGTGTTGTACACACTTATAGGTCCCAGGAGGGTAATTAAAACCTTTTATTTCTTATTTTATTCTGTATTTTCTATAGTTTTTTGCTTGTCAGAGCCACAAGATGGGTTTTGTTTTCAGAATAAAATTTGAACACAAACACACAGTTTCTCCAAAGAGGTGGCTTAACCGTGTTTTTAAATGAAAATCCCGGTTTTAGAGGGAATTCTATAACAGCTAACAAACCAAACACAGTCTGGAACACAAAAAATTGCAATTTTGAGCTCTTTAGATGCTTCATAGACATCAAAAGGCCGTGGGTCTGCTCTTTGCCAGTTTGGAAAATAAGAAGCTGGCTTGTTTTGCGGAGAAGTTAATATTTAGTATTTATTGTCCGTTAATCTTGGTAAAATTGGGATTTGTGTTTTCTTTGCTGTGGATTCTCTTATATATTTCAATCCTTAATTGTTTTTTTCACCAGAAGTTTTTTAATTAAGCATTCGTCTGTTATCTCCAAATATCTTCATAGGTACAGGAATCGTTTGGTGGTGGAGGGATAAAAAATGATTTAAAAATAATAATATCTGGAAATAAGTCTGGGAAATTTACCAGTTCTAAAAGCTGCTTTTCCACCACCCTCTGCCTGCCTGGTGCTTCCTGGTATTTCACTCTGGTTTTTCTCCATTTCTCATTCCAAAGATTCCTACTTTTTCTGACACCAATATTATTAGTAATGAATTTTAGTTCCACTCTTTATCCCAGGAGCAAGTGCTGTGGGAAGCTAGGGACCCAGCAGAGCCAAACAGAGGGGGCACAGAGGATTTGGGGCTCTCAGGTGTGGGTGTTCTCCCCTTGGGAAGACTGAAATACTTTTCCACCTTTTCCCCTTTTCCACCTCTTAGTTCTAATTACATGAATTTTGGACTTCACCCAAGTTTTCTGGCTGGCTGGGCCGTGACTCATGTGTTACCTACAGCATTCCCATCCTGAAATCCAAACCCAACATGTGCCAGCTCCTGGGAAGAAAGGAACCCTGTCCCATTGGAAAGCAGAACAGTGGGAGCTCTCAGACAGCTTTTGGGGAAACCCCGAATTTATCCATCATGAAGAATGCTACGAACTGTGCCAGCTGCTGCCACGAGCTGCATCCTGAGCCGTGACAGCCATCTCCCGAGAGCTCCCTTGAAAAGGGGGTGTTCCCGTTCCCGCTGGAGCCTCTTGTCCAGCGCTGCCCGGAGTGTTTTCTCCTGTGGCACCTCTGTAGTGTCATGGGAGCTGTGCATTGGGCACCAGCGGCTCAGGGACACTTCCTGCTGTGGAAGCTTTGCTGGAATGGCTTGGGCTCTCAGTTGTATTTCCAGGCTTTTCCTGGCCATGGGTGTCTGGTGAGTTCTGTGGATAGGCACGGCTCCAAGGCAGCAGGGAGACCTGTCCATGTGGGTTACTCCGTCTGGAGTCCAGCAGATCTCATGGAGGTTCTGGCAAGGATGGAGACCTTTGCTATAAATATCCCAGGTGTGAAGATGTTCCTTAGCTTTATCCTTCACAGTCAGACCCAGGGAGCATCCTGGACATGGGAACAGCTGCCTTCGCCGCTGGAGCCTCTTGTCCAGCAGCATGCAGAGAGTCTGCCCAGATGGTTCTGCCACAGGATCCTGGGAGCCATGGACTGGGCATCGGCGGCTCCAGGACACTTCCACTTGCTTCTTGGCAGGAACAGGCCAGGTCCCAGTTGGAGCACAGCACAGGTCACAGAGGGTCTGGATGGAAATGGAGGAGCCTTTCCGAGGGATGGACATTCTTGGAAGGCTGGAGGATCTCAGCCAGCGTCGGGTTCTACGGAGGACTGAGCCTTTTCCAGCAGCAGATGTTTTCCGATGGATCAGGGGTCTTGGTGGTGGGCTCCTAGAGGGTTGGGGGCTCCCAGAGGAGCTGGAAGAGGCGCAGCAGGACAGGTGGCCTCGATCCAGCAGCTGTTCCAGGTCCTCCCACGACAGCTGCCACATCTCCGAGTCCCGTGGGAAGGACACTCCGGGCCACAGCGGCATCACCAGGTCCTGCAGCTCCCGGGCCGCTGTCACACAGGGGGTGCAGCCAGGGCTGCAGCCGCAGGGGATGTACAGGGGGCTCCCGGGGGCAGCCGGGCCACGGGGAGTGGTCTCCTCAGCCAGGGGGGAACCGGGAGCCCTCAGGGCCATTCGGCTATGCCAGGACCCCCTGGCCTGGCGCCTGAGGCGCTTCCACACCTTCCGAATGCGAGTGGCCAGCAGGATGGCCGTACTGGCCACCAGCAGGACAAGAGTGGGGAGCAGGAAACTCATGACTTCATCCATGTCCCCATCGTGGCCACACTGGGAGCCAGGGTGTGGTGGCATGTGTCCTGTGAAGATGCTGATGTCACAGTGCTGTGCGTGGGACACCTGTGTGATGTCACAGCCCCACCTCACCCCAGCGCTCATGGTCCCAGGGCACCCCAGTGCTTCCAGGGGTGAAGGGCTTCCTGTGGGCACTGGTGGCCCTCTGGAGCAGAACAGATGGAAAGATTGTCAGCCAAGTAGGACACAGTGATGAGGAGGTGGATGATGGTCTCACCTCCTGGCTGACAGAGCCGGGTACATGGATTGTCCTATGGGACTGCAAAGTGCTGGAGAGGAAAAAGCTCTTCTCAGCAACAACCAAACCATCTCTGTTATGCACAGCATTCCCATCCTGAATCCAGACCTAGGGCTGTACCATACAAATAAAACCCTGTGAATCCTACTGAAAGCAAACACTGAGGCAGAGCAGCAGAAGTGTTTTCTGCAGAGCATGTTGGTGATGGAGAACTGCACCAAGATGGGATTTAGCAGGGAAGAGAGGGGCAGATTGGGTACACAGTTGATGTCCAGACAGGGAATTGACTCCATGTGGTTAGGTGAGTCTGTGCTTGTGTGGTGCTGCGGAAGAGAAGGAGAGGAGCTGAGCTGATTGTATTAAGCAGGAAGGAAGACAAAAGGGATATGAGCTGTTTTTTCACAGAGACACATATACATAGAGGGACACGCTGGAATGGCACTTTATTGCTCCATGGAGGGGCCCAAGGTGCCGTGGTGGCATCAGTAGGTGCTGAAGACAGCCTGGATGTGCTCCCCGTCGTGTGGTTTGTAGGTTCCGACACCTGCAGCACAGGGATGAGTGATCTCCACCACAAGCTCTCCCCTCAACCCCATCCCTGGGCCCCTCCCCCACCTTCATCAAGGGCGTCCCCAGCACTGAGGAACTGCCAGTAGGTCCTGTCATCCGTGCTGCCAGCCAGCCCATGGATAGAGGTCACATAGGGACCCCAGGATGTCTGCTTCGTCTGGAAGCTGCAGGAGAGTTGAGGAGGCTCAGGCCTGGGTGGGAAAATGCCAAATCCCACCTCCAAAGCTACCCTGGCTCTCACCTAAAGGTTTGGGGGTTCTCCTCTGCTGCCACCTCCATCACCTGGAGCAGAGTGGAGCCACTTGGGACTGTCACTGAGGTGGAGTAGTGGAAGTGTTTTCCCTGGAGCGCATTGGTGATGGAGTAATGCACCTGTATGGGGGCTGTGCAGGGAGAGAGCTGCAGAGTGGGAACATCATCCCTGCGGGGTCTGGGGAACTCCGGTGGGTGGGATCAGTGTACCTCTGGGAACGCTGTGTGTCCCCAGCACTGGGGACAAGGGCAGTTGTCGACTTGGGGACATTTCCTTGGTGGCAGCGCAGTCCAGGCCAGCCACATCCAGGTAGGACCTGCCCACCAGGGCTGGCAGCACCTCGGCAATGGCCATGGGCTGCTGGTAGTCATGAGCAGACACCACGGAGAAGGCCTGGGCACAGTCCCACTTCCTTGGGGCGTAAAACCTCCTTGTGGCCTCCAGCGCCTGTGGAGTGGGTGGGAGGTGGAATGACACATCTGGGAATGGGACCAGGTAGCCATGATGCCACTCCCCTAGCACCTCCCCTACCTGCAGGGCCAGCCCCATGCTGTAGATATTCCCAATCATGCCATTCCCCTTCTCCTGCTCATCCAGGAAGCTGTTGCTCACTGTCCAAAGTGCCTCCTGGAGCAGATCCCGCACATCCTGGAGCTCCAAGTAGTTGTAGACACAGGCCAGCGCCAGTGCCACCATGGCCTGGGTGTCTGTGGGATCCTGGAGTCACCACCAAGGCTCAGAACAGGCCCCAGGAGTGGGAATGTGGGAGAAGAAAGCTTCCTTACCCACAGAGAGGTGGCTCTCAGGGCTCAGCACCTGCTTGGCCAGGGCCACCGATGGCCCCTGAGCACCACCCGCCTCAGCCAGGCACAGGGCCAGGGTGTCCAGGCCCACGCTGTATAGGGAAGTTTTGGGAATCCCCTCGGCCTCTGAAAGCAAAGAGTGGCAAGATGACAGGGTGTGGGGACAGTGACACCCCCACTTCCCCAGATCCCAACAAACCCAGTTCAGCCATCTCCTCATCTGTTTTCTGCTGCAGAACACGGATCAGGTCGAGGGTCTGCTCCAGAGCATGGACACGCTGGGGATCCTGGCAGGAGGAGAGGAGGGCAAGGACATGCAGAGCCACCTGTCCTGAGGTCATGTCTGTGGGGACAGGAGGGCAGCCAGGCTGTGCTGGGCTGGGCACCCCAAGAACTGTGGAAACTTGGTCCCCCAGGATCTGGTGCCTTCCCTCCTTTCACTTCTTACCTTTCTGGGCTCTCCTCACTGCCTCATCCTTGAGCTCTTGGAGCAGCCACTTGTGGATGGGACCATCGCTGTCCCCCCCAGCCAGGTTCATGGCCAGCAGGACACTGGGATTTGCTGCCTCCTCGAGATTTACAGATCCCTCCAAGCGCTGGAGCAGCTGGGAGACCATGTCCTGCGGGGCCACTGCAAGGAGAGGGGAGGTCACCGGGATCTTGCGTCCCATCTGTGGTGTCTCCCGGTTCTCTGTGGGTGGCTGACACTCACCACAGTCCTCAGTGGCTATGCAGCCCACTAGGGCCAGCAGGATCCCAATGCCCAAAGCCATGCCAAGCATCCTCCTGGAGCTAGCTGACCCACTCAGGTTGGCAGAGTCCTGTGGGAATTAGGCTCTCTGGGTCACCTCTCTGCTTTTAGCTGTTCCCAGTGTCCTTCTCCAGTCGCCTGCCCTCCCACCGCTGCGCTGGCTCTGCCAAGCGCTCCTGGCTTATCTGTATGTCCACAGAGGGGAGGAGGGGTGGTGATTTTCCATTTGGGATCACTCGGGACCACTTGGACTACTTCAGTGTCCACGAGGCTGTGATGTTGTATGGGATTCAACCATGTATGTCCCAGAAGGAACCACCTCAATCTTCCACCCAAGGTCTTGGAAGCTTGAGGAGCTCCACTGCTGGCTGGGCATTCTCCAGCTGTACCCCGCTTGGACTTTTCCAGGAAACTCCAGCCCTGACAATCTAACGTCAGTGGCAAGAAAAATGCTCGAGAAGGTCATACTGGACCCTGCTGGGAAAGCAATTCAAGGACAACGCCTGCATCAATCACAGAAAGCTCAGGATAAGCGAGAGAAATTCCCGTCCAACTGGTTTCTTATCCTGCTGCCATAAGGTCACCCGGCTCAGAGGTGATGGGAAGGCAGAGTCTGTTCGTTTTTGGGACTGTAGTAGGAGTTTTGGCTCGTCCCTCACAGAAGCCCCGCGCAGATTTCCCGCGACGGGGAAACAGCCGCGCCGCGAGCCCGAAAGGAGGCGGGGCTCGGCTGCAGAGAGCCAATCCCTGAGGAAAACGTCAGCGGGCAGCTATTGGCCAGCGAGCCGGGCGGTAACCACACCGCAGCCAATCAGGTTCGAACGCGGGGNNCGCCGCCGCCGCCGCCGCCGCCTCGGAGCGGCCCCGCTCCGCTCCCCGACGTGCGGTCACCTCCGGCGTGTTTGAGAGAACAAAGGAGACGGAATGCCAGAGAGAAACAGCTGGGAGCTGAGAGGGAAATACAGCTTAAAGAGCTGTGTCAAGGAGACGGCCAAAATTCTACAGAATTTTCCAAGCAAATCTATAACAAAAGCACGACCTTGCTTGTCTTGCTGGGAATCCTTTTTTTTTTCAAAGTCCCTCTGTGCCTGAGGGCTCCAGGGTGTCCCAGTGTGACAGCAGATGGAAAAACTTGTGACGTGTGAAGCACCCAGATGAGTTTCCTGGCAGCATTCTGGAAGAAAAAAATTGTTGAACTGTTTATTGAATGACATTAAAATTAAAAAAACCCAGGAAACCTAACAGCACCTCCCTCTAAAACTCCATTGGGAATCTCCTTCAGGTTGAGCCTAAATCACCTATTCTCTGTGAGAATATTCCAACCACTGCTGCAGCATTTGCTAGTCTAGGTAGGCAGAACAGAGCTACAACCAAAATCTTCGCTCGAGCATAGGATGGGTCAACTTCCAAATAAAGGAAATGCTGCTTGGAAGGGCAGGACAAGTCTGCACTGGGGCAGAATCAGAGGGGAAACCCAGGAGGCCATTACAGACCTGCAGCACATCCAGAGAAGCTCTCCAGGCTGGAATGCTACCCCTTTCCCATCACATCCCTGAAAAACACCCATCATACACACCAGAACAGCTGAAGTAGAAATCCAAGTCTGCCCTGCAATTGCCAGAGACAAGAACAGCTTCAGATAATTTCTTCCCTAAGTGTAAATAGCAACATCAGCTTGTTATTTTAGAGGTGGCTTGAGCTACAAAGTGTCACACCAGATCTCAGCATACCTTGGAAACTCTCATTCCCTTTCAAGTTGAAAAACTGCCCAGAAAAATCACCTCAACCAGAACTGTGATTTGAGAGAAATTAACTTATTCATTCCATCTTGCTGATACAATTTTGTGCACTTTTCACTTCCTAAACTACTTCTAAAATTATCCCAAATCTATTTCATTCCTTTATTTACCTTATGTCATTATTAGAAGATAAATTGTAACTATTTTCGAGGCTTGTACCTAATTCAGTTGACATTTTCCTTAGCAGAGCTTTTGAAATAAGCCTCTGCTTTGCCTCTCACAAGTGCTTAAGTGTTGTGACCATGATTTCACTTTCTTCCCTGTATATTTCAGAAGAACTTTGAATTTCAAGAAGTAAACATGAAAAATTATTGAAAACTCTGAGAAACAGAGACAGGTGAAATACTTGATTTCTGTAGATAAGCAATAGCACAACTGATTTTGCAGTGCAATATCCATAAATGCGTTTACTTATATGAGGAAAGGCCACAGATTTCCCAGTCTCTGACTTACCTGAGTGGTCCACAGCCAGAAGGGCACAATTACCAGGAATCTGCTTGTCTGCTAGAGCTGCCAGCCTCATTCAGGTTTGGAACCTTGGTTCAGAAATCAGTTCATCAGGTCACAAATACCTGGAGGGACATTCAGTTTCAGGTGGAATAAGATTAATTACATTGCACAGAAAAGGACCTTGCACATGTTAGTAACAGCACATCAGCTACAGAGCATTCTAAATGTTTTGAGGGAAATGAACAGAAGTCTGCCAGCTGCAGCAAATGCTGTTTACTTTATGACAGGGATTGGCTCTAAATAAGAAGTAGAACAATACCCCCTCAGATTCTGGGATCTTCCAGGGCTTTGTTCATTTGACCAATAATTTCTGAGTTAGATAGAAGCCTAGGACTTTCCTACTGCACTGGTACCAAACATCAGGAATATATCCCAGACCAGGTTTCCTCAGCCCATCTTCAGGCTTCTCTCCAAACCCTCCTGGGTGGCTCCCAGTTCCCAGGGCAGAACAGAGGCAGCACCCAGCCTAGAGCTCCTTAATGCTGTGAGGTCCTGTGGCACTTCCAGCAGGAGTACATCAGGGCCTGGAGCAAGCTCACCAAAGGGAATGCCCAGCCTAAAACCTTAAATCCTTGCAGGTTGTTGTTTTGCCAGGGGGCAGGGTCAGCAGCAAAGACACAGACACCAGCTTCAGGAATTAAGTGTCATTTGCTAGAGCTCAAAGCAGCAAAGAACCACACAAGGAGAAGCTCAACAAAGCCCCCCACCATTGCTACCAAAGATTGTAGCCCTACAGGGATTGAGATGCAGCACCAGTGACCAAAACACTTCACCATCCTCCAGAGCTGCAGCTGGAGGGGGTCCCCTGTTACAGCCAAGCACTGGAGATATTTGCAGATATTACAAAGCTGAGTGTTCTTGGCAGGTCTGTCATTCCTAAGGGTAATTTCTAGCCCAGGTAACAGTGATTTCAGTGTCCTGCCCACACCTGGGGATCGAGTACTGATGTTGCACCAGGGATGTACTTGACACAGTATTCCCAAGCTGCAATGGAAACCAAAGTCAAGCAGTCAAGTTTTTCATGGCGGAAGCCAATGGATCCATGGATGTCCATGCTGGCTACCAGTACCTGTTTTCAAGGTGATTGTGCAGCTGAAAGATCTGAAAAATTATTTAGCTTTTTCACTGTTTTTGCCCTGATTCACTGAGAAAAATCTGTGTTGTTTTCTCCATAATTCCATGAAGCAATGGATCTGATGTGTCAGGGAGAAGGGTTCTGTCTTTCTAGTGGGGCTGGTTCTTGCTATTTTTAATGGATTGGTTTGAATATTCATGACAAAAGCTTGTTTAGAAGAGGAGGAGGCTGCTTGGATGGTTGGGGTGGGGATGGGGTAGCATCCAGGGAGAATCCAGGCTTTTGCTGGACTTCTCGGAATGACACTGGCTGTCAGGATATCACAGGCTGGAAGCACAGAATGTCACCCATAATGTGAAACTATCCAAATCTTTGAAAGATCAATACCAGATATGATGTTGTCCCTTGCTTGGGTATGGGACTTCCCTCAGTGTTTGGAGGGTGGGAGCAATGAGTGTGTTCATCACTGGTCTATGGCCATCTCTCTGCTTGGCATTGCTTGGAATAACAAAAAACAAAACAGGAATCTCTTGCAAAGTTCTGCAAACTATAAATTCTTTCCAGCTTCTGGAAAGGGCTTTGGCATGCCATGCTCAAAGGAGCATTTAATTCTGCATCCCTTCCTTTCCCTAGTGCATTGGGATGTTTCCAGCCCAGTGTGAGAGAGGCTGCAGACCATACCTTAGCCAGACTATATTTGATTTTTCCATACAGACTGGCTTTACAGCTTCATATTTCCATCTCTATTTCTCTCACTCTGCAGGACAAATATAACTGCAGGTCAGCCAGGAAATGTTAAAGCAACAATTATCCCTTGCTCCCTGCAGAGGTTAAAGGATTCCCACACTTGTTTCCCAGCCCAGTCTGTGGCAGGAGCCCATCCCTGGGTTTGGACACCTGTAGGGTGGTCTGAGTTCCTGAACTGCACAGATGCAGAAACCTCTCCCACCATCTGCCTCCCTTCAGCTGAGTAAATGCCTTCTGACTGTACCATGGAATTTGGTGAGGTGTCCAAGGTGGAATGTAAATGTACCCATTGTAAATGGTTATCCCAGAGGGAAACGTTGGGTGTAATCAGTGCCTGACAGAGCTACAAGGCTGTGGGACCAGCCTGTGTGTCTGCTTGAGGACATGTTTAACTGCCCATGCTCTTATCTAAAGTATTTATTTTTCTAGAGAGCCTCAAAGGCCAGGAGATGGAAGTTTTGAAGTTGGTGTCACTCTGAGACTGAAAACATCAATGCTGGAATTAATTATTCCATAAATAATATGGGATAATAACTAGCGATCTGCTGCATGTCAGGTGGAACTGTTCCCAGTCCCATGGCTGTTCCCATCTGTGGGGGGTTAGGTGTCCTTTTTTCTGTGTGTCCTTTCTTAGTTAATGGAATATTTTTTTCCCCATTTAGCTGAGAGAAAGCCTTGATGGTTGGTATTTCCTCAATGCTTAAAAAGACAAAGAATCGGCTGGGCCCGGGGGGAAGCTGGGGAGGGGAGCGGGGCTTTTTGGGTCCTTTGGCAGGAGAGCAGGACAGACACTCTCGGAGCTGTTTCTGCTGCGAGAGGAGGATTTTTGCCATCTTCTTGTTCTTCTTGTTCTTCTTGTTCTTCTTGTTCTTGTTCTTGTTCTTGTTCTTGTTCTTGTTCTTGTTCTTGTTCTTGTTCTT
>VWYI01034251.1:323620-340230 GCA_013399455.1 Anthoscopus minutus
AAGTAATTATCCATAACTACATATATAATATAAACCTCTATATTAACTATATTTATATATTAAAATGTTCATATATTTAATTATATACATATATATGTGGTGATAAATAAATCCTCGAGCTGCCATTTAACTTCCTGAAACTAGCTGAGTTGTTTCAACTAGTAGTGTTTATTTACCAGTTCAGGTCTCCTCCTTAAGGAGTTGCTTCCAAAGTCATCCATTCCAAAGGGAAATTTCTTCCTCTGGGGCTGGGCATTGACAAACCCCTTGGTGTTCCTGTGAATGACAACTACAAACAGCAGGTTTTTTGGTGAAATTTTGATGTTCTTTGTGAGGGTAAATTATTCCTGTCTTCCACACTAATACTGGGAGAAATCTGGGTTTATTTCTCCCTGGAAATTTTGGTCTGGGAGATAAAATCTGATCAAGCAGAAAGGGCCCCGAGATGTGAGGAAACAGATGAGTTTCACCCAAAATAAGGCTGCAAGGAGTTGATCTGTTGCAAGGAGAGGACTTGAGGTGGGAACTTGTTCTCACAACAAATAATCATCCAGCCTCAGGGCATCTGAGGTGAAATCCAGGAATTTATCATGGAATTCATGGTTTGGGTTGGAAGGGACCTTATGGATCCTCCAGTGGTGATCCATGGGTAGGGACACCTTGCACTAGCCCAGGCTGTTTCAAGCCCTGTCCAGCCTGGCCTTGAAAGTCAATCATTTCATAGCAGCACTACCTGGATTCTTTCCCAAGTTACATATTTATTTCTATTTATTTGAACTGTATTATCAGGATCCTGCTCCCTCCAGTTAATCATGGCACCACAACATTTTTGGAGCCTAAAGACTTTTAACCCTTTTCTTTCTCCACACTTCTCACAGGAATGACACAAGTGTCACCATATTTAAAGGTTTTTTTAATACCACTATCCTGTTTGAACCTGAATTTCAGTTTCACAGGAAGGAAGGGCAAAAATTTGTTTTATTTTCATTTGTTCTGAGTCTCCTAAAGAAAATTCCAAAGATGTCCTGATCTCTCACTAGTGCTTTGTCTCCTTTGGATCTTCTAAACCAATGAGGTTTTTGTTGTTTTCAGTTTGTTTTTCAAATTCATAATGATTTCCAAAGTCAGGATACTGGAGTTAATGCTTAGAATCTGATGAGAAACAACCCCTTTAACTTCTTCAGGAGGTGAAATAAACCTTCCACCATGCAAAGTGATTTATCAAACACAATTAGTGGCTAAACCAAACTAAAACCATTAGAAACAAACTCAGTAGCGAACTTTGACTACTTTAAAATTAATTTTGAACCAATGAGTAAATTCTGCAGTTCTTGCATCTCCAGGCTGTGTTTTCTGATAAAAATACAGGCATTTTTAACAGGTTTGTGCAGAAAACAAGGATATCCTGACTCTGCATCTCAGCTTTCCTGCAGCACCTGCATTAGGATGGCAGCCAAAGGAAATGGAACCCCCAGTGCCCACTTTGTCATCTTGGAATTCTCAGAGCAGGGCAATGTCCAGGTTGTCCTCTTTGTGCTGTTCCTGATGATCCATGTAACCACCCTGCTGGGCAATGTGGGGCTGCTGCTGGTGATCCAGCTGGTTGCCCAGCTCCACACCCCCATGTACTTTTTCCTGAGCAGCCTGTCCTTCCTCGACCTCTGCTATTCTTCCTGAATCACTCCCAGGCTGCTCCAGGATCTCCTGGATGAGGACAAGGTCATTTCTCACACCGCATGCCTCACGCAGTTCTATTTCTACGTGGCCTTCGCCACCACCGAGTGCTACCTCTTGGCTGCCATGGCCTACGACCGCTATGCGGCCGTCTGCCACCCCCTGTTCTACTCCCTCTCCATGTCCCATGTCCCGAGGGATCTGGGTGCTCCTGGTAGCCGGCTCATGCCTGGCTGGGGTCACCAACGCCGCCCTCCACATGGGCCTGGCCCTCGAGCTGAGCTTCTGCTGCCCCAACGTCATCGACCACTTCTACTGCGAGGGGCCCCCGCTCTTCGCCCTCTCCTGCACAGACCCTGCACCCAACGAGCTGGGGATGTTCATCATGGCAGGCTTCAACCTGGCTGCCACTGTCCTGGCCATCCTCCTCTCCTATGCCTTCATCCCAACCGCTGTCCTGGGCACGCGCTTGGGGAAGCTCAAAGCCTTCTCCACCTGAGCATCCCACCCGGCTGTTGTGGCACTCTTCTATGGATCCCTTGTGTCCATGTACTCCCAGCACCGCTCCAAGAGCTCCCGGCAGCGAAACATGGTGGCTTCTGTGTTCTACACCATGGTGACACGCATGCTGAACCCCTTCATTTACAGCCTGAGGAACCAGGAGGTGAAGGGTGGGCTCTGGAGACTGATAAGGAGGAAACATTGAGCCGAAAAATAGTACTTCCTTTTTCATTTGTGTTTGCTACCTCATATTTTAATTTCAGGAATATGAGCCCTTCTTGACCGCTTGTAGAGCTTGAGGATCAGCGACTTTTCATCTGTTCTGATTACAGCTACTTGGGACCATTTCCTCCTTTTAGGGGAGAAAAAAAGAAAAACTTTTCTCCTTACACCTGATTGTGACACTGTCTGGGTGTTTAGGCACCAGGATATCCCAGATAATGTAAAAATAAAATGCAGCAGGAGAGTTTCTAAACTGTTCTCCCTTCTTCCCAATTAGCAGTTGCAGCACTTCTCCAAATCCCAAGCTGTTTCCCAATCATGGAGCCTCCATTTCTTACACCAGTTCTTTTTACTTCCCTGTGATGCCATGAAGCCAAATTTTTATATATATATTTAAAATTATGAATATTTTAAGAAAAAAAAATAGAAATAAATTCTATAAACAAACTTTCTTTATATACATGAAGAAATATATAAAGATCTTTATATATATAAATTTAAATATACACAATCACATATATACATACACACATATACATATACATACACATACACATACACATACATATACATACATATATATATATGTATAAAAAGAAGTGAGAAATAAACCCACAAGCTTCCATCGATCTTCCTGAAGCTGATGGTGTTTACTTACCAGTGCAAATCTCCTGCTGAAGGAGCTGCTTCCAAAGTAATCCATTCCAAAGGGAATTTCCTGTGTGGCACCATATGGTGGGCAGTGACCCAACTCAAGGCCCAAGCTTGTTCAAAGAGCAGCAGCGAGCCCTCATCTGGCATCTCCTATGGATCATAATGGAATTACAATCGTT
Source organism: Anthoscopus minutus (assembly GCA_013399455.1). Classification (NCBI taxonomy): domain Eukaryota; kingdom Metazoa; phylum Chordata; class Aves; order Passeriformes; family Paridae; genus Anthoscopus; species Anthoscopus minutus. The sequence continues at coordinate 326,851 of VWYI01034251.1, forward strand.
GCTCCCTATCCTGGCATTTTGTCCATATTTTGGTTTTATTATTTAACAGGCTTCGCTTAGTTTTAAGCAATTGTGTGATTTTCCCTCTAAAATAAAGAATGAGACCCAGAGGAAGGAAGAACAAACTATGGGAACTACAGAGAAACTGAGGGCAGGAGTGGCAGGAATGCTGACAAGGAGCAAATATGTGGTAGAAAGAGCTACAGAATCTCATAATTATTTAGGCTGGAAAAGCCCTCTAATATGAAAGAGCCCAACTGTTAACCCAGCTCTGCCAAGGCCAGCACTAACTCATGTCTGAGCTCAATCTGTAGAGATGAGAGCCCCTTCAAGAGCCCAAAGGGGCTTCTGGAGAGCTGCAGAGAGACTCTGGGCAAGGGCCTGGAGTGGTAGGACAACAGGGAATGGCTTTACACTGACAGAGCATTTAGATTGGATATGGGGAAGAAATTCTTCCCTGTGAGGGTGGCGAGGCCCTGGCACAGGTTGCCCAGAGCAGCTGTGGCTGCCCCATCCCTGGAATTACTCCTGGCCAGGTTGGATGGGGCTTGGAGCAGCCTGGGATAGAGGAAGGTGTGCCTGCCCATGGCAGGGAGCGGCCCTGGGTGAGCTTCAAGGTCTCTTAACACAGTCCATGCCAACATATTGACTCTCCATCTCCTTGGCTCCAGGGCCTGGATCTTACAAACAAAGCAGCTGGAGAAGTTCACTTTGCCTTAACAAGGAAGAAAGTTTCTTTCTTGTTTTCCTTGGCTAATTAGTCTCTCGTGGCTCGTTAAGAAGAATGAAAGAAATTGTTGCAAAGCCCTCTGAGAAATTCCATGATGATGATTAAGAAACTTTCTTTGCAAAGCCCAGAAGATCTTGTTAAGCTAATGATCCCTTGAAGGGTGATTGGTCCTCAAGGGATCACTTCTCGCTCTGGGAATACGAGCAACATCTCTTGTGGTGGAAGTAGCCGTGAGCACCTGTATGGTGAGACTCTGGAGCTCAGACCTGATGGCGTGGGCTTTCTCAATTCTTCATTTAAACCTGAAAATCTTGAACTGAAGGAGAGTGAATTTACACTGGATATAGGAAATAAATCCTTCCCTGAGAGGGCAGTGAGGTCATGGCACAGGTTGCCCGGAGAAGGTGTGGCTGCCCCATCCCTAGAAGTGTTGAAGGCCAGGTTAGACAGGGCTTAGTCTAGTGGAAAGTGTCCTGGCCCACGGCAGGGGTTGGAATAGGATGAGCTTTAAAGTCCCTTCCCACCCAGCTCTGATATCAAAACTCTCGTCTTGCCAAGCCCTTTATCATTTAATTGCATAAATTCCAACTTCTTCATCCAGGTCCAAACACACCTTTCCCACTTCCTGCTACACCTAAGGCATCTCTTTTCCCGCTGGTTTTTGTTTTCCAGAGGAAAAAACTGTTCACCTTCCATCTGCTTTTCAAATGGAAGTGAATTCTCACGTAACTCGTCAGAACACAACATCTACATGACACAACGCCAATTTAAACGTCACAATCCGCTCGCACGAGCAGGGATTGCGATGGTTTGTTTTACCGATCTCAGAGTGCAAAAGGCACATAGCAAAGGGGACTCTCAATTTAATCACAGCAGTGCACTTTTGTGAAAGGAAGTTGCAGGATTGCACTCAGTTTGCCCTCAAAAACAACAAATATCCTTTTGAATTCATTAGGATAAGTAGAAATTAGGGTTTTTTTCCATTATAAGTGCCTGCCAGGAAAAGATGAAGGATTGCTGGTCTCTCCCCAGTGTTGTGGCCATCCCTGTACATTCTTTATTGAGCCATAATTTGGAGAACTGTTGTTTTTGGCTTTTTTAGGGCCTTTTCCAGACCCAAACAGCTCCCTATCTATGCATAGATCAGGTTCTAAGAATTCTTTGACGTGTGGAAACCATTTATATGCTTAAAGTTTGGGTGAAATGCACCTGTTAGGTTTTCATAATGTGTTTGTCACTTGGATACTTGCATTCCCCTTGATATTCCAAGGTGTATCTTGAGATCCTGACTTGCATCAGCTTTTTATCCCTTTAAGTCAGAAAAAAACCACACTTTTAAAGCCTTATATCTTACTTATTTATCAGTCAAATTTTAAAATCCTCTTATTCTTCCCAAACGCTCCCTCCCACCAGCTCTTATAAATAACTCTGGCTCTAATAAATAACTCACAGGTAACAATGAGGAATTTTATTGGAATTTAGGGATAAGGACAATAACCTTACAAGAAAAATGCATATTAATCAGTGCAAAATAAATTATAAACCAATAAAACTGATTTGCTGTTCCTGAGAGAAAGAGAGGTTTAATTGGAATAATACTTTGGAATAATTCTGGGTGATTTCTTCCAACAGCCTCATGGCTGCAAAGGGAATTCAGGTTTGAGGCTCCCACTCCTGTTTCCTCCCAAGGAAGGTGTGACTGTTGAGGTCTGTTTCTCCAGGATAAATATTGTAATTGAGTTTTGTGAAGAACTGTGGAAGAATCTATATAAAATTGTTAGGATCAGGAAAATATCCAAATAATTTAATTTCATTTTTTTATTCTTGATTTAGAGGAACAGTTTGCTTCCACAACGGCATGGAGTGGCAGGACAACAGGGGATGGCTTTAAGTTGAGAGTAGATTGAGATGGGATTCTGGGAAGAAATTCTTCCCTGTCAGGGTGGGGAGGCCCTGGCAATAGCTGCCCAGAGAAGCTGTGGCTGCCCATTCCCTAGAAGAGTTCCAGGCCAAGTTGGATGGGGTTTTTGGAGCAGCCTGGTCTCGTGGAAAGAGTCCCCACCCATGGCATGTAGGACCAGATGATCTTTAAGGTCCCTTTCAACCCAAACTGTTCCAGGATTCCCTGATGCCATGAGCTGCACCTCTCTGATGCCGGCAGAGGTTTAACATCCTCCTCCTGCACTTCCCCAGTGCTGTCTTCACCTCTTTGTTCCTCAGGCTATAGATGAAAGGGTTGAGCATGGGGCTGATCACAGTGTAGAAGACAGAGGCCACCTTGTCCTGGCTGCCGTGCCAGGACGCTGGCTGCAGGTACATGAAGAACAGGGTGCCGTAGAACATGGACACGGACACCAAGTGGGAGGCGCAGGTGTGGAAGGCTCTGGCCCTGCTGGGCGCCGAGCGCATCCCCAGGACGGTGTAGAGGATGCGGCTGTAGGAGAGCAGGATGACCACGCTGGTGCCCAGCCCATTGGCAGTGGCCAGGGCAAAGATGGTGACCTCGCTGCCACGGGTGTCGGAGCACACCAGCCTCAGGACGGGGCTGGCGTCGCAGAAGAAGTGGTCAACGCGGCGGGGCCCACAGAAGGAGCCCCCAAACGTGCAGCCAGTGCAGATGAGGGCGCTGAGGGAGGCAATGAGGTAAGACCAGGCCACCAGCTGCCAGCAGGCCCGGGGGGACACGACTATGACATAGCGCAGGGGGTGGCAGATGGCCATGAGCCGGTCGTAGGCCATGGCGGCCAGGATGTGACACTCAGCCGTGACAAAAAGAACGAAGAGGTGGAATTGTGTCATGCAGCCGGCCCAGGAAATGGTTTTGTTCCCAAATAACAGATCTGTGAGCATTTTGGGGGAGATGATGGTGGAATAGCAGACATCAGCCAAGGAAAAGTGGGTGAGGAAGAAGTACATGGGGGTGTGGAGGCTGGGATCCACCCAAACCAAGATCATCAGCCCAATGTTCCCTGCCAAAGTGACAATGTAAATCAACAGAAAGAGCCCAAATAGAGGGGCCTGTGCCCAGGGAGTGTCTGTAATTCCCAGGAGGATGAATTTGAGCTGTGTGTAGTTTCCTCCCATGGCCAGGTGTTACCTGCTGAGGCAAAAGGAAGAAATACATCAAACTTGTAAAACTCAGCATTTTGCTTTTGGATCACATTTAACTCAAATCAATCACCATTTTAATTGCCATACTTTGGTATATTCCATATATTTTCCAAACATAACCTCTATACTTTTATATTTATCAGTTGAAGTTCTTAGAAAAGAACACAGAGCTTGAAGAAACACAAATGGTAAAATTGCTTTTCTGTGCTTAAAATACCTAAAATTATGGATTTATTCTGGTACATGTTAATTTAGAATGAAGAAAAGAATCAGATATTTATTCCCTTTTGGTTTGAAATAAATTTGTTTCAGAAGACACCTTGCAGGAATCTCATCAGAGATAATGTAAACCTGGAGTGGGAGAAAGTCCCAGTACCAGTGAAATCCCAGATTACACCATATTAAGAACATTTTTCCTCGGTTTTTAATTATTAATCCAGTCCATCAAACTGTTATATTATATATCACTCACACTGGATAAAAATCACATGGATAAATTCATGGTTTTTGCCCTTCTGAGCTCCAGGTGACTGAAACATCCAAAACGCATGGGAATTAAGAAAAAACTTACTTGGAATGGGAATGAATTTTAAAACAATTCAGTTCCAGAGGCTGATTTGTTAACAGCTGCATTCTGCTGAAAATTATTTATAACTAAATAAGACTTGTCCTTAACACTTCCATAAATCCATTTATCTTGCTTCCGCTGCCTAAGGAAAACAAAAACCAATTTGTAGAAGCCATTACTCCCATTTATTATTAAAAATCCTATTTTTGGGGACCTGTTTTCCAACACATCCCCCAAAAAAGAGGACATGAGGACATGAAGAAGGAAGTCAACTTCTTTGTCTCGGATTTACAGCTCCTCCTGTGCCCTTGCTGTGGTGCTGGGAACCAAAGGTTTATCCCAAAAGCGGCAGAGAGCATCCAAGCTGATGTGGAGAGGGATATGCTCCTTCCCTGACTCTGACTCTGAGCCTGTGGGTGTCAGGGCTGTAAATATGTTCCCACTGCTCACCTGGGACAAAACCCTCAGGGCTCCTCATGGCACAGCAAATAAACAAAGAAAAGAGAGGGGGGAAAAAAAGGATAGAATGGAATTCTGAAATCCATTGTGCTTTAGGGATCTCAAATCCATCACGTGGATGAGCCGTCACATGGACACATGGCACCAGCGACAGCCGGCTGGTCAGAAGGTCCCCAAGTGTCACACAAAACATCTCCATCTCTGGAGCTGCTGATGTCCCTCTCCTGATGTCCCTCTGTGGACCCCAGACAGCCCAGTTTTCCTTCAAGGATGGGATTATCCACACTGAGGTACCTGCAGCCCAAATGCCCACACCTGAGCAGGTGGCATTGGGCACTTTCAGACAGTGATTAATTGTTCCAGAGAGAACTAATTTGCATTAATCACCCCATCTGGGGGCTCCATCCACACCTTGACCCTCAAACTCTACTTAAGCTCAGCCCAAGGAGGTCATTCCCTTCTGGAGTTACACTGGAGAAGTCCTGGTTGCCAATTTAGCAACATGTGCATATCCTTGGATTCCTTTAATCTGCACCTTGTCTTGATTACAGATCCAGCAGCCCTGACCAGGGATTGAGTTGTTTTTGGGATGTTTCAGCCTGCTGGAACTCATAAAGGTATAAAACATGAATTTATCAATGTGAACTTTATCCAGTGTGAATGATGTATGATATAACAGTTTGATGACAGGATTCATAATTAAAATGAATAATGAATAAATTAAAAAAATATAGAATTTAGGTCAACCTTGGACCCAGCCTCATAGTCACCAGCTCTCCTGGTGGTTTGGAGTCTTGGCTCAAAGAACAGCAGGAGGCTTAGAATAAATCTGGTTCTGGTTCTGATTTATGAGGCAATCTGGAAGGTGGAAAAAGAAGCTTTTTGGGGAAGTCAGTGGTAATTTGGTGCAATACAGTCCAGGAAAAACATAAAATAGATCTTATTTGGGTCTATGTCAAGGAAATGGAGCAGAAATGCTCATGAAAGCAAAAATTGCCATTTTCCTTGGAAAATGCACAAAAGCAGAGGAAGGATTTAGTGATAAACAATTCAAAGTTTTATACTTAATTACATGATAATTATTTAACTTCTTTTACAAGCTGTTTTGTCTTCTTGGTTGTTCATTTCTAAGTATCAGAAGCTTCTCATGGAAATAACCGGATTTTCTGGTTTTATTTATTATTTTGATAAAAGAGGGGGTGTTTGAAGTTGTGCTGGGAGGTTTGGGAATAAAACAGGAACTAATGGGAGTCAGTGGTGAAATTTTGGTACAGAAACTCACCAAATTCCAACACTGATGTTAAAATGTTGTTTCCAGAGCTATACCAAATCAAAACATCAGCACAAGCAGGATGACCTTTAGGGTCCCTTCCAACCCAAACCATTCTGTGATCCTGCATGGATCTCCTCTGGACATGGCATATTCTCTTCTAGCCAACCTGGACCTACTCTTGATTCCTCTAATTCCAGATAAGATATCATAGGATGTGCTTAATGTTATTGATAACTGACAGATAAATCCCATCTGTGGATCCAAACTGTACTTTGTGGGCAACTGAGATATTCCTGGGAATACCTGGAACAGAATAAGAAGGTTTAATGGACTCTGGATCACATTCTGACAGTTGGTCCCATAGAAACCTCCCAGAGATAAGTCAGGAGTAGCCTGGAAGCCTTTTTGGCTTACTCCTTACCTGGAGGCTTGGATCAGCCCTCAACTCCTGTAAATCCCAGCTGGCTGCTCCAGGGATCCATACAGGACAGCCTAAGCTGTTTGTAATGGATACCTGGAGCAAAGCCACCCACTGACCCTGAAGTAAAGTTATATTCACTATAAAAATGAAATAATATTTATATTAAAGGATGTTTTGCTGAAGGAGAGATTTCTCAATGAACCTTCTGATCCCGATACTCCTCTGGTGAGGCAGGAATTGGATTTTTATCTTTAATTCTTTTATTTTTATTTGTTGTATTATCAGGGACAGGGAATTCTGTCTGGCTATTTTTTTTCCTCCTTCATACCTTGTTTTCAGCTGGAAATGAAGTGGGATTCATGGAGGTTTGTGAGGGAGAAGAAAATCCAGTAATATGGGAGTGTTGGTGCACACATTTAACCCAAGAATGTTTTATACTTTCTATATAAATATCTGGGATAATATACATTTTATATTGGATTTTGATATATATTTATAATTTTGGATTAGAAAGGACAGACAACTAGGAGATCTCTGCCCCTAGGACAGGAAGCTGTACATTTATATCCATATATATTTATGGATATGGGGCTTGGAGCACCCTGGGCTAGTGGAAGGTGGCCCTGCCCATGGCAGTGGAGTGGAACTGGATTATCCTTAAGGTCTCTCCTAGCCCAAACCATTCCAGGATAGTGTGAAAGGAGTCAGGATCCCCTGTATAAAGATTATGTGGGTTTAACAAATGAGACGCTCCAGGCTTCTGTGATTTCTGGGCTGGATCAGGGAGGCAGCTCCCATGGAAAAGCCCTTTCTAGGAAAGATGGAAGGACAACGTTTAAATGGATTAATTTGCAGTTCTAATTCAGTTTGGAGATAATGAGATGTAGCCCATAAGCCAAGTCAATGAATTAATTAATAAACACCTCCATATTTAAAAACAGGGTAAATTTCCAGGTTCAATTAAACCAGTCACCTTTTCCCTGCCATTTTTCCACTCCAAATTTCTGCATTTCAAAGCCTTTAAACAAAGCTCTAATTGGTTTTCCACTTTATGTCCCTGGTGGTTTGCTAAAAACAAAGTCAGGAATATAATCAGTGGAGTTTGTATCCAGAGACTTGCCTTTGGCAGTGGGGAGAAGGGACTGAAAAATAACAAAGCAAAACAAGAAAAAACATGAACACCAGAAATTAAAACATGAAGGGTGATAATTATTTTAAAAGTCCAGCTTTTGGGCAAGAAATATCTTCTGACAGAAATTTCTCCACACTCTGGATAAAAACTTGATGCTGGCAAGGATGACAAATCAACCTGGTTTTTGTTGTCAAAAAAACCTGTCCTTGTAAAAAGTTGCATTTCATCTACTTCCAAATGAATTTAATTCCTGTTTTCACATGAACAACTTCTTTTTGCTCCTTTAGTGTGCCACGGTCTCCATTGTAAATCCTTAGCGACGTTAAAGAGCCATAAAAATCCTTTGAAGGTATGAAAGGGAGAACTGGAAGGAGAATAAGGTTAAAAAATATCCAACAGCATTTCCCATATGTCACTATCATCTATTGGACATTGCTGGGAACATGATCTCCTTTTTATTTCACATAAAACCTCCTTTCTTCCTGTAAGCCTTGGGTAGCAAAGTGCCTTGTTCTTGCTCAGGAAACTGAGAGGCAGGCAATCAATAAAACAATGGCATTGTATGTCTGATCCCACCTGGATATTTTATTTTCCAAGCATCAGTGCCTGAGCCAGTTGAAAATAGTGGGTGCTTGAAGTTACTCACATTTGGAAATGATGCTTTAAACTGCACTTTATTTTTGCCTTAGGACAGTTTTCAGCTGATGCTTCAAGTTGTCTGAATCCTTGAGGTGTGGTTAGATGGGATAGCGGGAAGAAATTCTTCCCTGAGAGGGTGGTGAGGCCATGGAATGGATGTCCACGAGAAGCTGTGGCTGCCCCATCCCTGGAAGTGTCCAAGGCCAGGTTACACAGGGCCTGGAGCAGCCTGGGCTGGTGGAAGGTGTCCCTGACCATGGAATAGGGTGATCCATAAGGTCCCTTCCAACCTAAACCATTCCATAATACAGATGTTGTCAGAAAGTCCCCACAGACATAGTTTTAGGACATATTGAATAGTTAAAGGCAACATTTATGAGCTGTTATTGCTCAAACAGCATCTTCTGCTGCCATTAATTTTTAAATCATCGTATCTTGACTTGGCAGTGGAGGATCCCAGGACCCTCAGGGCTTGGCTGCCCCTCACTTGGGGGGCAGCTCTCTGGAAGGTAAGATGTTATTCCCTGACTTGTTTTGTCCCTGGCTCTGTGAATCCTCCACAGGACAAAACTCTGGAAACACGGTTGTCACATGGGAGAAGCCCTGGTGTATCTCTCCAACTGGAGCTGGGAGCAGTGGGAAGTATGAAAAGGAGCCACGAGGAGCAAGACCCCACCTTCAGGTAGGTTTAGATGGAATATTGAGAATAAATTCTTTCCTGGGAGGGTGGCAAGGTGCTGGAACAGGTTTCCCAGAGAAGCTGTGGCTGCTCCATGCCTGGAAGTGTTGAAGGCCAGGTTGGATGGGGTCATCTTGGTGAATCCTAGGGCAGCTTGTTGGTAGCTCTTCTACTGCCTTGCCCAAAGATTTTATGGGATTTGGGTGCTACAATGGAGATCCTCACCACAGGAGGACAAGGATGAACACTATTAGTTATTCCACACCAATCACCTGCTTCTCAGCAGGAATAAAATATAACCCATGGGTTTTAATTGAATTTATTTCCATTCCAGATGTCTGATCCATCATATAAAGTAAAGTTGGTTGGTTGAGTAAGGAAAAATGAGGCTAGACTTTAGTTAAGTAAGAAATTGCAGTCAATTCTCTGATGGTAGCAGGTGGGTTCTTCCTCAGGGCGGAAATTCAGCCCCAAAAATGTTTGGTTTTCCCTATTTTTAACACCTCTGTCATCTTCATGAGGGTAATAAAAAGCAGCTCTAAATCCTCCTTAATAACTCCAGGAGACCATGGAATGCTTGAAAGGAGACATTGGGTTCTGTGGGTGAACCAGCCATAAGGGTCACAGAATAATGAGGATTTCTAGGTCTGGATCCATTTGTCAGGTGCCAGCAGTGCCTACTCTTGGTTTGCTCTCCAGTGTAACTCAATCAAGGCATGATTATCCAGCAGGAAAATCCATATTTGTTTCTTCTATCTGTTGCAGAGCGGGCTTCTAAGGAGCTGCTGACCTCCCCCTGGTGAACAGTGAGATGCAGCCTGAATTTATCTTTTACCTCCAAATCAAGCATCACATCTAAAGCTAAGTGAGGTAAGACAAATCCCAGATCCTATTCCTACATCAGGTAAAAATGCACTAAGAGAAGTTCCATTTTCCAATGCTTTCACCTAGAAAATCTTTTCCTGGGACACGGGGAGCAGGTATTTATTCCTCAAGTGCTCTCTGGATAGGGAGTGGTAAAAAGATGAAAAATAATTTCATTTTCCTGGGAATTATCAGGAAAACAATGGAATTCCATATGTAAGTGGATTGAGAAGAACTAGGAGGCAGCCTTGCGAGTTATTTATGATTTATTTATTTATTTTGGTGTGGTATTTCCCTTCTCAATGGCTTAAATGTGCCCCTGCTTCCAAGTATGTTGGCTAAACCAGGGATACTGCTCCCAGGAACTTGAGTTTTTTCTCTTTCAAGGAGGATTTACCTCTTATTGACTGAAGGTTTTGTAACTGCTTGACAAAAATTAACATTCTTATCATTATCAATGGATTTATGTGCATTAAACATTTCAATCTAAAGGCAGAAAGCAGCTGAACTGTATATACAAAATGTTCAGTATGGCTGGACAAAATGAGACGTTTGCATCTGAATTTATTCTCCTGGGCTTCACCACCCGAGCAGACCTGCAGGTGATGTTTATTACCTTGCTCCTTGCCCTCTGCATGGTCACTCTCCCCGGGTAAAAAAAACGTGGTCTCCTCCTTGTGTTGAACCGGATCAATCTGCACCTCCACACCCCCATGTACTTCTTCCTGAACCACCTGTGCCTGCTGGGCATCTGCTATTCCTCCACCATTATACCCTGGAGGCTGAGGGATTTTTGGTGGAGAAGAAGGTGATTTTCTTCACAAGATGCATCACCCAGCTCTTCTTCTTTGCCACCTGGGCCACCACCAAGTGCCACGTGCTGGCCGCTATGGCCTACAACTGCTACATGGCCCTCTGCAGGCCCCTGCTCTATTCTGTGCTCATGTCCCAGAGGATTTGCATTGGGATATTGGCCAGGGCCTACCTAGCTGGAGTGCTCAGCTCCACCCTACACACAGTTTCCATATTCCACATCCCGTTCTGCTGCTCCTGGGCCATCGAGCACTTTTTTTGTGATGGGCTCCAGCTGCTGGCCCAGTCCTGCTCTGACACCCACGCCAGCAAGGCCGTGGTGGCCAGCATGGTGGGGTTCAATGTGCTGAGCACCACAGCCTTCGTCCTGGGGTCCTACTCATCCGTCCTCACTGCTGTCCTGCGGATCTGCCCCGAGACTTAGGGCTTTGTCCACCTGTGCCTCCCACCTGGCCTCTGTCGCCCTGTACCACAGCAGCTCCATCCCCACATACCCACACCTCGTCTCCAGTCACTCCCTGCAGCAGGACAAGTTCATCTCCCTGGTGTATTCCCTCACCATCCCCATGCTAAGCCCATTCATCTACAGCCTTAGGAATGTGGACTTGAGGAATGCCATGAGGAAAACAAAAAGTGGGATCCTCACTGCCTGATCCATCCATGGCTCCTGGTCAGCTGAAAGGAGGGAACCACCCTGCTGTGGTGAGATGTGTTAGATTTTGTCCCCTCAGGAAGAGGGGTTGGATATCAAACCTTCAGGATTCCATTCATAGTCCGGACTCATATTCCAAGCCATTGGTGCCACAATCTCCCTGCAGCAGCACCGCAGGGAAGGGATGAGACATGACCTGGCCTTGTCTGGAGCACAGGAGCACACGGGGAACGTGACAGAGTAAAGCCTGGGTGGGAGAGGAGGTACCACCCTCAGGGACACTCCTGTGCCGTGGGACAGGAGCTGGGGAGATTCCAACCCTTCGGGGGACTTCCTTCCCCTTCCTTGATTTTTCCCCCCTTTTTGGGGGCTATGTCCATGTGGAAAGGACTTTTATGGAAGCACCAAGCTGCTGGTGAGAGCACTTGGACTTGTTTTGTGCCTTCTATAGAGAAGAAAAAGGGAGATGGGGGAGTCCAGGGGGTGATGGTGTCATTTGGGACACCTCAGTGTCTGCAGAGGGGGAGCAGGTGAGTGAGGGAGGAGCGGGCATCAGGCAGGGTCCCCTCAAAACCCAAGGGAGGTTATAGTCCCAAAAATGCCTGAAAATTCTTGAGGGGATTGTGTGTAAAATACTTAAAACTGTAAAGATTCTCATTTTCTACACATTGAGAAATAACCTTAATTTATATATAAGTTGATTTTAAAATAAACCCCCGTATCTGCTCTGTTATAGTCAGGATTTTAGTCTGTAAGAATTTCTGAATATGGATTAGGGTTTGAAAATACAAATACAACCTTTGTGTACAGAAATGAAACAATAAAGGGCTTGAAAAGGTAAGACAAGATGGTCTGTATGAAGAGTCTAGAGACAGACCCTGTGTATGCGGAGTTCTTTCTCCCTCCTCCGGCTGGAACACACGAAATCGGGGATCTGGGATCGACTCAAATTGGGATTTATGGGCACCCCAAAAACACATGCGCATGCGCAGTGGCTGCTACGCTCTCGGTGCTGCCGCCTTGTGGGGACACCCGGCACTGCAGCTCCGGGGCTGGGACATGGAGCCGGACCGGGACCGGGACAATGACGGGGACCGGCAGTGCTGGGCCCGCGCCGGAGCCGCTCTGGGGCGGATTCTGTAGAGGGCAAAATGAACATTTTCGGGGTAAAAGCTCAGTTAATGTGCGGGGGGAGAGGATGAGTGTTCTGAGGTAAATGTGAGGCAATCAGTAGAGCGGATGGGGAAAGTCCCAGACGGGGTGAAATGGATTGTAAAATCCATGTGTGAAATCAGACCTGTTCCAGCAGTTTTCCTTCCTGTTGCTCCCCAGGTGTTTTCCTTGTTTTCTGGTTTTCAGGAGGGAGCAGAGTGGGATGACACAGCTTTGGAGAGTTACGAGTGTTCTTTAACTGTGCAAAGATGTCAGAATCTGGAGGCACTCCCGTTTCCCTGAAGGAAGATGCCCTGGGCAATGTCTTTACGTGGGATTTGGCTCCTGTGGAGTCTCCCAGGATGTGCCGTGGTGGGCTCAGATCAAGGTGGGTCCTTGCACGACCCTCATTCCTTAGGCTCCGGGAGTTCCTGAGGTCTCTTTTTGTACCTGCCCAGCTGGGTCAGACCCAACGGGCCCTCCAAGTGGAGGATTTATCTCTTATCTCCCTCCAAGTGGATTTATCTCTTGCTCCCACTGAAATTGAAGTCCTGTTTCAAAAACATAATTTATTTCTCAAGAAAAAATGTGCCACAAACCCCATTATTTGTCTTTTGTTTCTCAAATTTCCACTCCTGTTTATTTCTTTTGCTGCACAATAATGAATGTCACAGAAATAAAAATGGGAAAGGGGAATAAGTGGAATGTGATTGAAAATGTTGATTTTTGTAATTTGGGCAGGAACTGGTCAGTGTTCAAAATGTTCAGGCCATAGCAATACAAGCACAGCCACAGGAAAACCCAGGAACTTCTGCGTTCAGTCCAGGAACACCTTCCACTATTCCAGGCTACTCCAACTCCCATCCAGCCTGGCCTTGGACACTTCC
>VWYI01034255.1:2672-37429 GCA_013399455.1 Anthoscopus minutus
GCTGAGCTTTGGCTCTGAGCTGGTCTCTCTCCCAGGCGGAAAGGCCTTGACCTACCTTCACCATCTTCCTCATCATCAGGTTCAATAGCAAATATAGGTTGGGAATCCAGATCATCTTCATCATCAGGTTCATCTGCAAAGAAAGGCAGCACAGAACAGCTCCCATGGCACTGTAGGAAATCCTCAGGCTCCCTGGGGCCCCCAAAGGAGCCACACAAGGCACAGCCCCGGGGAAGCTCTGGGCTGGCTCTAGGTCTCTCTCCACCCTCTTTGCAGGCCCTGTGCAACACCCCTGATGGGTTGGCTGGTCCAGCCCAGAGGCCCTGTGTGTTCTGTCAGAGGAAAGCCTGCCTATAGGCCAGAGGAAATCTGCAGGAGGGAGTGCTGCAAATATGCCTCCTTCCCTCCCTCCCTCCCTCCTCCCCTCCCTCCTTCCCTCCCTCCTTCCCTCCCCTGTGCTGCTCTGGGCAGGACCCAGCCGCTCTCACTTTCAGCAGATTAAAGCAGCTAATCTGGTTAATGAAGGCAAATCAGCTCTGTGCTGCTGCTCCTCCCTGCAGCAGGGCAGGGGTCAGGAGCAGAGCTCTGCAGCCCTGCTGAAGCCTGGGGCTCTGGGGTGGAGCTGAGCCGCTGCTGCTGGGCTGGCACCGGTAAGAGGAGGCACCTGGGGCTCACAGGAACCTTTGGCATTTGCCCCATCTCACCCAGGAGACCCTGCCAGGTCCTGGGCGCAGGATGGGACACAGAGAATTGGTGTGGGTGTGCTGGGGTTTGCTGAAGGTCCTCAGGCAGGGAAGGGATGCAGCAGCAGGGCTGGGGGGGAAGCAGGGGCTGTTCTGGGATGTTGCTGTGAGTCTGCATTACAGATGGCACCAGAGCAAGGAACGAGATGAGCTTTAAAGTCCCCTCCATCCCAAACTAGTCCATGATCCACTTGCTGTGCTCAGGCCCTCCGGCAGCCCAGGAGGCAGTGGAGGGGGCATCTCTCCAGCCTGACACCAGAGGGAGGAACCAGTGCTGCTGCCAAGGCTGCCACACCCTGTGGACAGCTCCCTTCTCCCCCACCAGTATCACCAGTGCCTGTGCTGTGGACAGGGGACGGGAGGTGTGGGAAGGGCTGCTGGCAATACCTGCACAAGGTCCCCTCAGTGCCAGCAGCACCAGGACACTGCCCATGCTCTCACAGGCACTGCTGGCTTTTCTCAGCACCCCTGGGGCTGGGCCCTTCACAGCCTTGCACAGATTTGGGGTTCAGGGTCCTGCCCCTCATCCAGGTGCTCTTTGATGCCCTGGCAGCTGGTCCTCAGCTGAGGCCCAACACCCAGCAATGAACCATCTTGTTTGACATGCTCCAAAACCTGGAGAAGTCCCTCATCTCATTAGCTTGCTCTAGTGGTTAATCACTTAGAAACACATGCCTAATTTTTTAAATTTGTTTAGTTTAAGTTTAACCCTACCAGTTCTTGTTATCCTTTCCTTTGGCAGATCAAAAGTGCTTTAGAGGCTGGGCTTTCCTCTTGATAATCTCATCTAATCTTCATTATGAGAAGTCACTGAGCTTTTCAGTCCACAATGGAAGGGCATTTTCCATGGCTCTTGGGACCACATTTGTCTTTCCCTGCAGCATCCTCCAGGTTTAGTTTTTATATCCCACTTGAACCTTGCAGAGCAGGGTGCTCTACTCACCTGGAGGCATTTTTCTGATCTCAGGCTACAGGACAAGCAAATTTTGTATTTAAATTCTTTATCTGAGATGTGGCTTGGCATGACCTCCCAAACCTCCTCACATGCTGCTCGCTGTTTTATCAGCAGGGATTTTCCACTCCCTACCAATTGCAGCAGGTCTGAGTGCTGCTGACCCATGCTGGGGTCCTCTGTCTCCTCGTGCACCTCAAGATTACATTCAGAATCACAGAATAGTTCAGGTTGGAAAAGCCCTCTGAGATCATTCAGCCAATCCAGCACTGCCATGGCCACCACTTAAACCACATCCCCAGGTGCCACACCAACAATGACTCCACCACTGCCCTGGGAAGTCTCTTCCTATTTGACAATCCTTTAAAGCAATGAAATCCTCCCTAATACCCAATGTAAACCTGCCCTGGCACTACTGGAGGCTTTTAGCCCTCGTTCTACCACTTGTTACTTGTGGAGCAATCCCAAAACCTCAGGCTGGTCCCAGGACCCTAACAAGGCCTGCTCTATCTCCAGAGCAGAGGGGGTGCTTGGGTCAAGCTGGCATCATGGTCCTGGCACAGAAGCAACCACGGCAGCCCAGCAGGGATGGTGGCAAGGCACCTCTGAGGTCTCCAGGCCACTCTCCAGCTCACAGGAAGGCTCAGGGCAGCTCCCTGCAGCCACACCTTGGAAATCCCTGAGGATGGTGATGTTCAACATCTCTGGGAACTTTCCAAAGCCCATCCTGAGCCTCTCAAGATGCAGCTTGTGGCTGCCATTCCTTCCTACAGGACCTGGCACCACCAGTGGGGGCCTGGCTCCTTCCTTTTTTAACAGCCCCACACAGATCTGTGGCTGTGCTGAGATCCCCTCTTGGGTTTCCTTCCCCAGGTTCCCTCCACTGCACTGAAATCAGCTCGGGCCAATCCAGCCACAGCAGCAGCAGCTGAAGCCACATCCCTCCACCATTCCACACAGCAGGCGATCCAGCCCTGCTGCTCAGGTGGGAGAGAGCCTCCTGAGGCACGAGATAAAGGCCTGGGGCAGCCCAAGAGAGCACTGAGATCTGGGACAGAAGTTAACCCGTCCAAAAATCCCCATCCAGCCTGAAAATGCTGAGCTGGAATGGACTCACAGTGATCACTGAGTGCAACTCCTGGCCCTGCACAAACACCCCAACAATCTCACCCTGTCCAAACCCTCCTGGCAGCCTCGGGGCCGTGCCCATTCCCTGGGGAGCCTGGCCAGTGCCAGCACCTCTGGGGGATGAACCTTTCCTGATACCCAGCCTGAATCCCCCTGACACAGCTCCAGCCATTCCCTCAGGTCCTGTCCCTGGTCACAGAGCAGAGATTTCCCCTGCCCTCAGGAGCAAGCTGTGACTGTGATCAGTGTCCCCTCAGTGCCCTCCTCTCCCAGTGGCAGCCACCAGGCCCACCAAGGCACAAAGCACAGGTGACATCCATGAGGTGGATGCTGAAGATGCCATCCTGGTGATGCTGCACAAGGAGCTGCCCTGAGCACCCATGGGCTGGGGCAGGGGGTGATGAGTGACACAGGGCAGCCTCCTGGTGTCCCAAATCAGCCAGAGCTGCAGTCCCTGGCAGTGAGTGACAGGAAGATCTCCAGGTGCTGAACGACTGGGCAAGAACACGGCAAATGAAATTCAGCAGTGACAAAAGGAAGCGAATGCACTTGGGGGAGAAGAGCCCTAATTATACAAACACAATGATGGGCACTAAATTAGCTATTAACATGCAGGGAGGGGATCTCGGCAGCACTAGAGATAATGCTCTGAAAACATCAGTTCAAAGCTCATCCATCATCAAAAAAAATGAGAAAATGTAAGGAATTATGAAGAAAGGAGCCCGGTGCAGAGCAGGAATGTCATTAAGCCGTGCGTGGAGCCACGGCTCGAACGTGCAGGCAGTGGTGGTCACCCCGAGAAAAGGGTGTGAGGGAGCTGATAAAAATGATTAGGGACACAGAGCAGCCTCCATATGGAGAGTCAATCAACTCAGAGCTTCCACGTGAAAAGAGGCCACTCAGGGAGGGATATAAAGCCATCAGGAATATGGGAGACATGAATGGGAATAGATTGCTTGCAATTTCATACAGTGTGCAAGGACATATTTTTTAACATGGTGCATAATTAAATTGCATAACTTACTGCCACAGGCACCCTGGGCACTGGAAATATGAACAGCACAGCAGGGGACAGGAGGAATCATCACTCATCCACCCCTTATTTCTCTACTGCCTGGCCTGTCCAGAGCTCTGCAGAGCAATCAACACCAGGGTGTTCCTGGAAAGGTCATGTTTATCCCTCACACATTGTCCTGCCCAACACATGGAGACCTTTCCCTTGGACACCTCCTGGATGTTTCTGGGTCTGCCCAGACCAACTGCTTGGCACCCTCGGGACCTCCAGCTCCCAAGGGCTGCAGCCAGCAGCTCCCCAGGAGACACCAGCTGGTGGATGTCCAGGCTCCAGCCCCACACACAGCTCCTGGTGAGCCACATCAGCAATGCCAGCACCTGGAACTCAGTGTGAAGGGGCTGCAAACACAGAAACTGCAGGGAAAAGGACAGCAGCAGACCCCTCAGCACTATGGGACTGCACTGAGGAACCTGGACTCTGTCCCTGGAACCCCAGCATCCCATGATGTCCCACTATGGAATGTGAACTGTGTCCCAAGGCTCCCAGCATGCCATGATGTCCCACCATGGAATGCAGCCTATATCCCCAGACCCCCAGCACCCCATGGTGTCCCACTATGAACCCTGAACTCTGTCCCTGGAACCCCAGCACTCCATGATGTCCCACTATGGACCAGACTGTGGCCCTCAGGATCCTGTGATGTCACTCTAGAGCGTGGACTGTGTCCCTGTCACCTCAGCATCCCACAGACATCCCACAGGAGCAGGATCTCTGAAGCCCTGGTCCCTGCCCACCCACCCCCTGTAATAAATCATCTGCATTTAAACCTGTCCTAGGAGCCTGCTCCAATCCTCTGCTGGCCTCCCAGAGCCTTCTGTGGAATAAGAAACCAGCCCAAAACAGATCAAAGATGTCCACAGAGAGGCTGTTTTAAGGGAAAAGAGCTTCTGGGCTTCCCATTTGCGGGGTATGTTTCCCTTCATGCTCAGCCCAGTGATTAGTGCTCGCCAGGGAATCCGAGCTGCAGAATGAATTTGAGAAGACAGAGCAGTGTCAGGTTGTTAGAGGCTCAAAAAGGATCTTGGCTCCCCTGAGCCCCAAGGCTGAGCACTTACCATTCCCATTTAACAACCAAACGCTTCCAAGGCAGGCAGAGGCCTCCCTGCTCACCTCTCCCTCCCAGCCTGTCCCCGAGGGCACCATTAGCACCTGGAGAGGGAGAAGCCACGGCCTTGGCAGCGCTCGGGGCTGGCCCCGGTGCTGCACCAGAGCCAGGGCTCCGAGACAGCCTCACGCACCGGGGCTCGTATTTTTGGAAACAGCATCCCAGAGGGCTGCAGTGGATGCTGCTTGTTCTCCTGCCAGCCCTGACTGTTTTGGAAAGTTTGGTTGAGCTCTGTTTGGCTGCCTCTGAGCTATTCAGGCACAGAAAGGGGGTTATTGCTTCCAGGGGGTGGTTCAGATTTGGTTTTTTCTGAGCGTGTTTCGGGTGAGGAAGCCCAGCTTGGGGCTGCCCGTGCAGCTCCTGCAGGAAGGTGATGCAGAGTCATGGCTAACTCAGCAGAGTTATTGAAAAGCCTGTGTTCAGAGCTGCTGGGACTGCTCGGCAGCCAGGCAGGACTCACCTTCTCCACAGCCCAAACACATCCACTCCCACTCTCCCCCTCTGTGCTCCCTCCACGCCTCTGGCCCTGCCAGGCAGAAGGTTTGGCAGAAAAAGCTGGACAGGAGCAGGCAGGGTTGCACCACAAACCACCCCAGGAGCCCGGGACACCCCCTCCTCTCCCTCAGCTGCTCGCCAGCCTAATGCTGATCATAAAGAAACCTCTGTGCGTCTCCAGGGAAGCAGGACTCGGTGAGGGGCACAAAGCCTCCCGCAGCTGTGTGTTTGCAAACAACCCAGCTGAGCTGTGAAGAGGGGCTGAAAGCAGTAATTGTCTTTAATTAAAGGAGGTTGGAGGCATCTCAAGCTTTGACAAAAGACATTTCCAGGCTGCTCAAAACCATTTCAGCTCTAGGTGCCGCCGCAGCCACAACCCGGCCGGGGGTTCAAAGGCGGGTGACAGTGGGGACAGGGGACATCAGCCCTGGGGTGCAGATGCAGCAGTGCCAGGGCAGTGCCACACACCTGCAGGGCATGAGGGCAGGACACACTCGTGCTCCAAGGAGGAGGCAGGCAGCCAGGATTTCATACCTGGGACCCCTACAAACCTTGTGCTTGGCACCAGATGTGAGCCAGATGTGCCTGTGTGGGGACCCAGCAGCTGCCTGAGGCATCCCACCCTCCTGCTGGAGCTGGCTGCACGTGTCTGTGCCCAGGGCTGTCACCTCAGCCCTGCTGGGGTCTCAGCCCTGTCCTGGCCTGCCCTGGTGCCCACACTGCACACAGCCAGGCCACAGACCAGACACCAAGAGTGCTGCTGCTCCTCACAGCTAATTAATGAATCCTGCTTATCAGTGAGCTCCCTGGGCTGCCATGGAGCTCTGTCATGGTGCTGCATCCTTGCAAGCTCATGTTGGGCTCACCAGACCCCCACCTGCAGGGATGCTGCCCCCACAAAGCCCTTTCCAGGGCTGGCCCTTGCTCCCAGTCGTGCTCTGAGCACCAGAGATCTCAAAGTCTCCCTGGAGCTCAGGGTACTGATGCCTCGAGTTTTTGGGGTTTCTGTTCTGCATTGGGGTGTGGCTTTAGTTCAGGGTTACTCAAATCCTTTCACAGGGGGATGGAGACACAACAATCCTACTCACCCCAATGGGGGACTCAAGG
Organism: Anthoscopus minutus; assembly: GCA_013399455.1. Classification (NCBI taxonomy): domain Eukaryota; kingdom Metazoa; phylum Chordata; class Aves; order Passeriformes; family Paridae; genus Anthoscopus; species Anthoscopus minutus. Next base: position 9,278 of record VWYI01034255.1, read on the forward strand.
ACATTTTATCAAACTTCAGGCTCAAAGTATAAACAAGGTGGAAGGAGGAGGGTGGGCACTGGGACTCCTGTGTGCAAATGGACCCAGACATAAAAATGTCTGGGGCCTGGGCCCTCCTTTGCTTCCATCTTGAAGCCATCCAGGCAGAGCCTGATTGCAGCCCTGGTGCTGCCTGAGTGTGACCTTTGAAAGCCTCAATAAATCTCCTTTATTCCTCTTAATTCCATCCAGCCTCTGTTCCAGCTCCTCAAGGCATCAGTACCACAGCTCACGGTAGCAAAACATCCTCCTTCCCTCCTGTCCTCCATCCTTGGGTGCTGAGGCTCCCCAGGGAGGGCCTGCTGCCCACCATCCTCTGCTTCCTCCCTCCCACCTTTGCTTTTGGCCTTCCAGCACATCAGCATGCAGGAAATCACTACTCTGGTTTCCATGGAAACCCCATCATGGTGGGGGCCACCCCCAAAATGCACGACACAGTGGGTCTGGCACAGCTTTGGTGGTCCCAGGCCTCCTGCTACCCACCCCTGGCTTGGCAACCTCCTCCTGAGCTCCCACACAGCCCTCCTGAGCCCTGGGGCCAGGAAACCTGGGGTGGAGGGAGGAATTCTGCTGCCAGACAAACATCACTGCCTCTCTCCTTGTTTGCCCACAGAAGCTGCAGCTGCCCCTGGACCCCTGGCAGTGCCCAAGGCCAGGCTGGATGGGGCTTGGAGCAGCCTGGGGTAGTGGAAGGTGTCCCTGCCATGGCAGGGGGTGGCACTGGATGAGGTTGTTTAAGATCCCTTTGACCCAAAGCATTCCAGGATTCTTTAGACAGGACTGAGCAGCAGACCTGGCCTCAGCCTGCACCCTCTGCTCAGCTTTGCACACCCTGCTCCACCTGCTTTCCCACGTGTCCCCCCTCATGCCATGCTCTCACCCTCTCCATGTCTGCCTTGCACCTGGAAGTGCTGGAGAACCAGCCCTTGGACAAGGGTAAATGCACACCACAGCTCCTGCAAAGGTGCAGAGAGCCAAAAACACACCCAAAATCAGGTCCCAGAGGACCCACCCTGCGTGTTGGGCAGGTCCCCATGTGAATATTTTTGCCTGGGAAATCCTGGAAAGAGCAGCCATGGTCTAATTCAAGAGAAACAAAAACAAACTGGGATCACTTCCATCTGTGCCAGACAGCAAAACTTTCAAGAAGAAGAAAAAAAAAATTTTAAAAGAGAGCAGTTCTAATTATAGAGTACCATGAAGATACACACACTGAGATTTGTCACTCTGCTTCCAGATTAGCCCTACACATGGTGACAACGTGAGTGAGCACTGGGCAGAGTGACATTCCTCTCCTGCTTCATAATCCCCTCTGGAAAGCAGCAACACCAACCAGAGCAAGCACTCACTGAGGGTGAACCACAGCCTCCTGTCATGCCCTTTTCTAGAATCCCTATGGCTGGAAAAGCCCTCCCAGAGTCCAATCACTGACCCAGCAGTGCCAGATCCAGCACTGAACATGTCCCCAGGTGCCACATCCAGTTTTTGTTTGAACACCTCTAGGGATGGGGACTCCACCACTGCCCTGGGCAGCCTGTGCTAATGCCTGACCACCCTGTCCATGAAGAAACTGCCCTAATATCCAACTAAATCTGCCCTGGCCCACCCTGAGGCTGTTCCCTCTCCTCCTGTCTCTGTTCCCTGGCAGCAGAGCCTGACCCCCCTGGCTGTCCCCTCCTGGCAGGAGCTGTGCAGAGCCAGGAATTCCCCCTGAGCCTCCTTTTCTCCAGGCTGAGCCCCTTTCCCATCTCCCTCAGCTGCTTCTCACCACACTCATGCTCCAGACCTTTCCCCAGCTCTATTCCTGTCTCTGGACATGCTCCAGGAAGCTCCTCAGGCTGGGATTTGCCTGGATGGAAAAGCAAGCTGGAGAAAACCTGGAGATTATTTTTCCTACAATGCCTCCCTCGTCTTTTATTCTTCAGTTGGTGTCACTCCTAGGGTGTAAACTGGGAGTAAAACCACCATTCCTGCCAGGTGAGGGTACCTGTGAAGGTGACAGGATGGCAGAGCTCGCTGTGTCCATACAGGACAAACAGCACTGCAGGGGCAAAGGAAGGCAGGCTTTAATCCATCATTGGGGTGCACTATAGGGAAAGGGGAACGAGAAGCTTCTCTGTGTATGAGTCATTCCCCAAATGTTTCTTCTATTCCTGTTTTCCCCGCTTTTCCTCATTCTGTTTTATTAATGAGGCTGCACGGATGCACTGAAAGGCTCAGAATTAATTTTGCTCACCATGCTGCAAGGAAAGGGCTGCAGCAGGAGTATTTCCACTGGGATAAACCCTCCTGAGCTTCCTGCCTTCAGCTCTGGGAATCCTCTGGGTGACGGCTGGCATGAGGAAGCAGCTCCAGCACTGCCTGGAGGAATCACCTTCTCCTCCTCCTCCTCCTTCCCTGAGATCCCTGAGAGCCAAAGGTGGTTCTGTAGGATCCCAAACCATCCTGGTGGGAGTGAACAGGGAATCTGACAAAAATCCTCTGGGATCATGGTGACAGCAACGGACAGACACTGCACAACTGTCACCAGCACATGAGATGAGGGATAAGGTAAAAGGAAGGGGAGGGAAAGGGGCAGAGAAAGGCTTGGGAAAAACAGTTGGCTCCCACTGAAATGTCTCAGGAGGAGATCAGCCCTCAGAAATTCCAGGTTAAGGGTCTGATGCCCAGCAATGTCCTGCATCCTGCCTGTTCCACACTCATGGGCACTTTGGGCCACTGCCTGGAGCACCAGCCTCCATCCACCCATTCTGCATGTGCCAGGGGGATGCAGACACGCTGCCCAGGAAGGGCTGTCCTGAGGGGCAGCACAAAGAGGAACAGTGTGATGGGAACCACTCCCCGCTGCCCAAGAGCCACCACAGCCCTGATGCTGCACAGCCCCTCCTGCCTCCCCCTGGAGCCTCCCACAGAGTCCTGGCCATAAAAAGGCAGATCTGGGGCATTCCATGGAGTGTGCTGCCTGCTGCTCCTGCTGCCACTTCAGAAGTCACTACAACCTCTGCCAAAGCCGTCTATGCTGGGACAAATGCCATGGGGAGCAAAGCAGGAGTGTTACTCTGCTCCACGGGCTCCACTTCAGGCTGTACTGCAATTCTGACTGACCTGGAGGCTTTGGGCATTTTGATAGTTTGAATGGCAAACCCTTTCTCATGTGGTCATTTATTGTTCACTGTGCTCCTGTTCCTGTCCAGCTGCGGGTGTAACAACCACAGCACTCTGGGGATCAAAATGTTTTGGAAGGAAATTGCTGGCTGTGGTTTCAGCCTAAACAATGGTTTTGAACACAGGGTCTCTGTGAGCTCCAGAAGTGCCAATAGCCTGAAAGTGCTAAAAGACTCTAAAAGTCAGAAGTTGTCATCATTGAGAACTATCAGGACCCAAATCCTGAAGATGTTCCCTCAAAATGCAGTTTGAATTTGCTCCTGGTCAGAGGAGTTATTTCCAGCCTGTGGATCTGCAAAGGGCCCTTGGGTTGTGGTGCAGGGATGCCCAGCCCTGGCTGCTGCTGCAGCACCACCCTGGTACCCAGAGCCCCTCACAGAGCTGGGGGCCAGCCCAAGTGCCTGGGGAGCAGAACCCCACACTCCAGCACCGAGATTCCCACAATGAAAACATCAGCTTCTGCCAAGGTCTCTGGTTTCTGACACAAGCAAAGCCAAAATCCCTGGGTCACCTCCCAGGACTCCGTGAAGATGCCAACACCTTGGCAGGTGTCATTTCAACATGCTGAGGAGAAGAGATCTCAGTCTTTGAAGATCTTGCTGCAGAAACCTGGAAAGGCTTCACAGCTTGTCACAATGTGTTCACACAGGTCCCTTTTTGGATGCCAACGCACAGAGCTGCTGGTTCCAGGTCTGACCACAACCTTTTCCTGCCTCTCCCTCCCAGGCTGCTTTCCAGACTCAATGACTTCTACTTTCCTGCTCAAGCTATTCCCTGTTCCCCATTTTCCAGCCTTCAAAACCTGCAAACTACCAGTGTCCCTGGTGCTACAGCCAGTTTCCTCACTACCTGCACTCCAGCAAAAGCATCCAAGCCAAGTGGGCAGGGGGCTGCTGCCCTATGGGAGGAAAACTGCTGGAGCTCACAGCAGGGAGAAGTCAAGGATTTGCTTCAGAGCCTCTTCTGTTTAAGCTCTTGGGGAGCATCCAAAGTCCCTTAAGGATGGGAAAGGTCTGGAGGGGGAAGCAGGGGGTGTTTAAGTTCCAACCACCCCACACAAGGACTGGGCAGCACACAGCAGTGTCACCAAACGTAAGGTCTCCCTCAAAAAATGACAATAAAAGTGTATTTTCCTTGGCCAAACCTAATTAAACCTCGTTTGAAGTTTGGTCTGTGTTAACAGAGCCATTGTATGAGCTATGAACACTTTGATTCCATTTCCCAACCTTTATGGGGACTTTTCTGTACTCTTCCCAGTGATAGATTATGTTCCTAAGGCATATGGGGAACAATAACGAGTTTCCCTGGAGCTAATTAAGCTAATCATGGCTTATAGATTAAATTCTCTGTAAGGTTTTTACCTTGTGTTGCTAAAATCAAAGAGCTGTGCTCTTACTGAGCACATCTGACTCATCTGACATCAGAAAAACTTTAAATCAGCATAGAGAATGTCAGAGGGTATTTCCTGAAATGAAATGTTCAACATAATCTCTTGGCTTTGGCCCAACTTGCTGAAAAATTTCAAATGATAAAGAAAAAAATCCTCAAAAGCAGTATTTTCTCTGATTTTCCTCAAGTTACATGTGCTGAAGAACATTCTCCTCTTGCCCCATAAAATCCAGCACTGTGAGGAATTCAAGGAAAAATCCTCCTTCCCCCCAAAATCTCTAAGCACTCTCAATCAAAGGAAAAAAACTAATGTCAAAAACCACATTCCCTTCATTTTATGGCAATAATGAGTTAAAATCCTGGAATCCTGGGCCTGAATCCCAGCTATTCATTCCAGCTTCTATTAATGTTTACCACTTTTCTCAGAAAAAAAAAAAAAAAAGGGGGAGAGGGGGGAAAGGGAGGCCAATGAAGGAGAGAGAGAAATAAAATAAATGCTGCTCTCCCACCAGCATCAGCACAGGATGCTGCCAGAGCTGCTATTCCCTGCTCACATGGGTGTAGCAGCACCAGGAATGTGGTGCTTGATCCAAAATGCTGTTTCATCTGTAAAAATAAGTCAGGGGGAGATTTTCTCCTGGGTACACACCAGCTGCAGGAAAGCACCCGTGTGACTGAGTGTCCCTGAGCCCCAGAGGGGACAGCACCCCCAGGTCTTTCACTCACCCTCCCACATCTCCTCGCTGACCCCAGCACTCTGGCACGGAGGGAGCAGCCCAGCCCACAGTGGGAAGTGGGGCAGAGACCATTCCTGCAGCTCTGTGTGCTCTACAAGGTCCCTTCCAACCCAAATGATTGTGAGACCTTGAGCACAGGGATGAAGGGGCTGGGGCAAAGGGACAGGGAAGCAGCAGCTGTGGCAAAGCAAAACTCCACCACGTTTCTCTGAGGAATGGCCATTGTTCCCATCAGGAAACTCTACTGGGTTTTGCTGGGCCTGAGATCTCCATCCTTTCCTCCAACCCAAGGGATTTGTGACCTGCCCACACTGAAAAATGAGAAGATGCTGTTCCCCTCCCATGTCACCTCGTGCATGCTGCTGAGGTCTTTCCTATACCATCACAGCAGGGCTGGGACAGCTCTGCAACCTCCTGCTGCTCAAAATCCACTCCCACATCCTGGAAAACCTCATCTCCTCCTTTTCTCTGTAGAGAAAATACTTCTGTGGAAGGTCTCAGTCCATTCCTTGTCTTGAAAGCAAAATGAGAAAGGAACTCTCATTTCCTTTGTTTCCCAAGAAGGTGTAGTTCCTCAGAACCTGCATTTCCCATTCCAAAGTGAGTGGTCCATCTCCCTCCTCTGGAAGCACATCTCTTGCCCCACTCCTGGACCATCTGTGACCCTCCCTGTGACATCAGCATCTCTTGGGGTTTCACATTGCCAGTAAATCAATACCTCAACCCCCCTGTCTCACACCCCCTTGCTCTGCCAAACTCCCCTGGGTCCCACTCCAACCTCCCAAAGCCCAAACTCCAACAGGAATGTGCAGAGGACAAGCACCAGGCAGGTGTGGAGTGGCTCCCAGTGAGCAGCTGCAGCCTCCACCACAGCCCTAATTGGATTCACAACATGGAGAGGTCAGCAAGAAGAATCAAAGCCATGGAAAGAAAGACGCTGTATTCTTGCTTCCCAGACAGAGAGGGAGGAGAGGGAGAAGCCCCAAAAGCAATATCCAACAATGCCACCGAGCCCCGGCCGGCTGGGAGCATTCAAATTGTCAACAAGCCTGTAGAAAAGGCAGACAAATTCCTGTTTTGTACTTGGGAAGGAGCCAGGTGATGTAATCATCTTCGAGGATGATGGTGGAATACTTTCCATTCCAGCAGTAACTCAAGATGTTAAACAGCAGCCACTAAAGTTAAACATTGCTAAATCAGCCTGTCAGGGCAGCACCTACCTAAGGGTGTAGGGAGAGGGCTGAAGGGCTGGGCACACTCGCCGTGAGGCAATAGGGTGTTTCAGAGATGGAGGAAAAAGCTATTTGCTAAATGAGGCAGTTGTGGCTATTTTAGGATTGCAAGGTCAGTACCAGTCAGGCAAGGCTGTGACAGCTCCAGGACTGGGTCAGTGAGGGATTTAAGGAAGGTAGGGATAGTAGTGCCAGCCTACGTGCACTTAGGGAAAACAGATTAAGGCAAATTAGCCTTGTCTGGGTTTTTGATGCAATTACATGATTGGCTGGGGGGGTAATGGCATTAATGCCACACACCCAAACCTTTACAGAGCCTTTCCCTGGCTAACACACAGGATATTTTGATTCTGAAATCAGTGGCTCCACCGACACCGTGGGACATCCTTGATGAATTAAAACTTGGCAGGCATATGCAGCGCGGCCGGAGATCTGAGCAGGGCTGTTCCTGCTGCAGCCAACAAATGTGGTTCGTGCCTCTGGGCTGTTTAACATTTTTATCAATGACCCAGGAGAAAGCCCAAAGTGTTCCCAATAAAGTTAGCTGTTGACATGGAAGCTGTGGTGTGGTAAATACTGAGAGTGATGGGTTCCTGACAGAGCAACCCCGAAGCCCTGGGGAACTGAGCACAAGCAGGGAATGTGCATTTCAGTGTCAAATCACACCTACAGGGACAGGGATGCAGTCCCAGTTCTCCCAGTCCCACAAGGAAGGACAAGGATCCTTCAAAAGCACCCAGAGAAATGCCATTGCCAAAATGATTAAACAAAGAGGGGGATGTAGGCAGAGGGAATCTCAGCATCCCCTCTGGCATGCAGCTGATTGCCACGAGCAGCCTGGATGTGGAGAACTGCATCTGCCAAGGGAAAGGCTAAAGCAGTGCCAAGGGCTGGGAAGAGCCAAACAACTGGCTGAAAACCTCACCAGAGAACCAGGGGCCAAAGATTACCCTTAAGCAGGCACAGGGAGCACAGAGCTGTGGGGATGGATGAAGCTCTCTGAGGTGGGAGCGCCAGGCACAGCTGGGTAAGGAGGCAGGGACAACCTCTGGAAGCATTTAACGGGCAGTTCTCTGTCTCTGGAAACATTTCCAGAACAATTGGCTGTATCTGCTCCAGTTCAACCAGGAATGCTTCCTGGAAGAACTCGATTACCCCTAGAGCCTTACAATTTATTGGCTGGGTCCAGCACTATCAGAGGAGGCCCAGACCCCAAACAGGCACAGAGCCATAAATAGCCTCTTATCATGAAAACATCACGTCCTCGTGGGCTGTGACTGTGAGACAGCTCGGACAGGCCCTGCTCCAGCACATCAGGAAGCTGCTCTAAGCCCTCAGCACATACTTGGCTCCCTCCAAATCCCAAGTACAGCTTGGCTGCTTCCCACCCTCTGTGCTGGAGGGATGGCTTGGGGTCCTTGTCACACGTGCTTGTCATGCCTGAGCCCACATCCCCCACACACGGTGGGCTGGGGCAGGTTTGCTGCCCTGGACATCAAAATTATGGCAGGGAAGGGGACCCTGGGGCTCTCCTCAGCTCCACCCTGAGCTGCAAAAATCAGAGAATCCCAGAATGGTTTAGGTTGAAGAGACTGTAAAGCCCATCCAGTCCCACCCCTTGCCATGGGCAGGGTTACCTCCCACTGTCCCAGGCTGCTCCAAGCCCTGTCCAGCCCGGCCTCGGACACTTCCAGGGATCCAGGGGCAGCCACAGCTGCTCTGGGCACCTGTGCCAGGGCCTCCTCACCCTCACAGCCAGGAATTCTTTCCCAATATCCCATCTAACCCTGCCCTCTGTCCATATGAAGCCATTCCCCTTCGTCCTGTCCCTCCATGCCTTGTCTCAAGTCCCTCTCCACTTCTCCTGGAACCCCTTTAGGCCCTGGCAGGGGCTCTGAGGTGTCCCTGGAGCCTTCTCCAGCCTGGCTCCACTCCACTCCAGCCCTGGCCTGGCTGCAGAGCAGAGGGGCTCCACTCCTCAGTACATCTCCTCTGGACTCTCCCCAGCAGCTCCACGTCCTTCTGATGTTGGGGTGCCCAGAGCTGGAGGCAGCATTGCAGGAGGGTCTCACAAAAGTGGAGTAGAGGGACAGAGAACAGAAGAGAGCCAAGGAGAAGACAGCTGCCAGCCTGAATCTGACCTGGTTTCTGCCCATCCCATCAGGTCACCATTTCCTCTCCTCCTCAGAAAGGCCTGTGACCCCAAGGGATGACTCCAGATGTTTCTGACAGCCAGAGAGTGTCACCACCAGCTTCTGCAGGGCAAAACCATCCCAGGAAGAGCAGAACTCGCCGTGCTCGGTGCTGTAGGAGCACAACAAAGAGAAGGCAGGGACCCTGCTGTGGCAGAGAGGAGCTGCAGAAGGGACCAAGGGCTGAACTGCTGGGAGCAGCAGCCATCAGCTGCTGTCCCTGAGCAGGCACAGGCTGTGCAGGCAGCGTCCACCCTCTGTCCAGCCAGCCTGGCGAGCACAATGGCTCTGCCTCCGCCGTGGCTGAGCGGAGCCAATGGATACGGGAGGCAGCGGGAGAAACGCGCTCAATGTGCTGCATGGGAGGGACGGGGAGGGGAGGGAAGGGGGGAGGCGCAGACAAAGAACAGGGAGATGGAGAGAAAAGACGCAGGCAGGGAGCAGAAGGTGAAGCAGGGAGGATGGGGCTGGGGGAGACTCCTCGGCAGGAGGAGCTGGGGAGCGAGCGGAGAGCAGCGGGCAGCCAGCCCCTCGCAGGGCCCTGCGGGAGCGGCAAGCCAGGCCCAGCGAAATGAAAATCTCTTAACCACACAGAATTGTTAACTGCCCCCAAATCCTTTTGTGCTGGGGCTGTGAGCTTAGAAGAGCTTAAGCTGTTAGATGCATGAACTTCCTCCATAAATATCCCAGCCGCGAGCAGGCTGGCGCGCTATTAGCCAGATGAAAAACCCAGCAGAGAAAATGAGCAACTCCTTCCAGCTGCACAGAAGGGTTGTCCATTCCTTGGGATGCCCTTCTCCACCTGGACCCCTGGGTGGGGCAGCACCGTGGCCCCCCATGCTCCCTGCCACGTCCTGTTTGGGTGCCTGAGTGTGTGAGAGAACTTCGCCCCGAAAGCCAGCTCGGATTTGCTTTTGTTTTGCTTCTGGAAAGGGGCCCAGATTCCCTCCCACCCCTGGAAACACGAGCAAACCTGCCAGCCACATGTAGGAGTGAATCCCCCAAGCCTGGCGGCTCCGCCGCTGCCTCGGCAGGGAGCAGGGGCAGGGACCCGGCGGGAGGAGGGCAGGGATGCAGGGATACATCCCACAGGTCCTTCCCGAGCAGAGCTGGGGCACCCAGCCCCTTCCCAGCCCTTTGTGGGGCTCACTGGGAGGCCTGTGAGAGGATGGGGATGCCGTGGATGTCCTGCCAACTCCGTGTCTGGCTCTCCTCCCAGTCCCCACTCCTCTTCTGGGGGCTGCCAGGGAAACATGGAGGGGGTGTCCCGGTCTGGCACCATCCTGGGGTCCCATCCAGCCCTAATTCCACCCCACACCAGAAGGGGAAAAGAAAGAAGGAATGGTGAAGACAAAGAGCAAGGGAAAGAAAAGAAGAGGAGAAGAATGGAATAGGAAGGTGAAGAGGAAGGTGAAGGGGAAGGGGAAGGAGAAGGGGAAAGGTAAGGAGAGAGGAAAGGAAAGGAGAAGGGGAAAGATAAGGGGAAAGAGAAAGGGAAAGGGAAAAGGAAGGGGAAGAGGAAGAGGAAGGGAAAAGCAAAAGAAAAAGTAAAAGGGAAGGAGAGGAGCCCCGGAGCCAGCTGCCCCATGGAGACGATGGGCTGCCGGCCACCGCGTGATTAATGAGGGCGGGGAGCGCGGGGCCGGCGTGCGCCAGCACCGGCTGCAGAAACAGCTGCCGAGGTACCGGACCTCCCAAAATCCTGCTGCTGCCCAGACAAAGAGGGGACCGGCCTCTCTCCCTCCTTCTCGCTCCCCACCAGCCCTGCGGGGCCAGGGCTCTGCAGGAGGGGTCCCGGGAGCCCCGAGGGGACTGCCCTTTGGCTGGGCTGGCATTGCCACCGGAGAGCTCCCCAAAAAACCTCGGCTGCATCAGAGCAAAGCACTGTGCAGGGCTGGGTCTGCTCGGGGAAAAACCAGGCTGAGACGAAAAAGCTGCCATGAATCATTGGGGCTTTCTGCTGTTGCTACGGATGCTTCAGTTGGGAGTTGTAAAAGCCCCGGCTGCCCTTGGAGGCAGGGATTAGCCGGGCTCAGTTTCCAGCGGTACTTCCTTGCTGTCCCCATCCCTGCTAAGGCTGGAAGACACTTGATCTGCCTGGGCTCGGTGGGAAGAGGCGTTCAGTGGCTAAGCGAGGCGTAGCTGAAATCATGGATATTAAATGATCCCCACAGCACACCAGGAGCTGAATTTTGGTGCATGAGCAGCCCAGCCACCAGCAGCAGACATGGAGGGAGCCCTCTCCAAGGGGACCACACAGCCTACAGTCCCTATTGAGCACAGATTGTCCATTCCCCTCCCCAGCGTGTCTCCCGCTACCAGCACCTTCCCCAGGCGTGGTTCTACCTGGCCACCCCTTCACAGGCAGAAGAGAGGAGACACAGCTCCTCCCTTGGCTCTGCAGTGGCCACCAAGGTATCTATAATTGATCTCAGAAGCCCTGGCTCTGCTCAGAGTGCCGATGCTATCGGAACCGCAGAGGGGTTTGGATGTTCAGCCACGGCAGGGGGAAGAAGATCCAGTTTGCCAAATTCTGTGGTTTGCTCCATGCATGGCACAGCTGTAGGTGCCCATCACACAACTCTGGGGAACCCAGTTTCCTCCCAGGAACCCAAGCCCACGTGTGACCAGACAGGAGCACAGACATCAGCTCAGGGTGGGGGTGCTGAGCCTCCTGCTGGCCTGGGACCACACTGGATCCATGGTGTCCATGCATGGCACTCACGGAGGCACTCATGGAGCCCACTCTGAGAATCTACAGGAGCTCAAAGAGCAGAACATCTGCAGAGGCAGAACATTTATAGGGCAGGAAACCTCTGGGTGTTGATGAGTACAGGGTCCAGGTAGCTCTGAACAGGCCATCACCACCACCACCCCACCAGGAAAACACTGTAGACAACTTGCTCCCTCCCTCTGCACCCTTTTGGGACCCTGCATTCCCACTCCCCTCATCCAAGAAAAGATTCAGGTAATGCCAAAGCCCACAGCCAAACCAACAGCACAACAGCACCGGGATTTCGGGAGGCAACTGCAGATTGGTGACATGCACCACACGTGTGTCCCTCCAAAACCTGGACAGCACCAGCAACAGGTGCCAGCCCTGAACCCAGCTGCTCTGGGGACCCGGAGGTCATGCACAGCCGATGGATGGATGAGCCTGGGGCAGGAGTGGGGAGCTGGGGAAGGAGTCAGCCCCCACACAAGCCCCTCTGCCACCAGAGAGGTCCCTCCCAGGCGGTTGATGCCGATGCCAGATGCCCCAGCAGAGGGGAGCCCGTGGTTACCTCTGCAGACGGTCCCGTTCTCCACCGACTCGTAGCCGGCCCGGCACATGCAGCGGCCGATGGGCACCAGCCACTCGCCATCACCATTGCAGTACAGCTTGATGGGCACATCCACCTCCTCAGCATTGGCAATGCACGTGCCCCTGGCTGCCACCAGCGAGGTGCTCTCCGCTCCCGACAGGGTTTCCTGGAAGACGGCCCCGTTCTGGATGACGCGGGGACATTTGCGGTAGAAGACACGGACGGCAATCAGGGACATGCAGCCCCCGTAGTCCTGGAAGGCCAGGTAGAAACCATTCTTGGAGACAGGCCCAAAACTGCGCACCTCGGTGTTGATCTTCATCACCCGTCCACCTAAGTCCACCTGTGAGAAGCTCTCGTCAGCAGCAATTGTGTCCACCTTCATCCAAGGATTCTCCATCCAGTTAGGAAAAGTCTTGGTGGCCGAGTCAAAGTCCGACTCGAAATAGTAGAGGTTAAAAGTCTCCTTACAGGAGCCTGGGACATTTGGGATGCTGCTGCAGTCCCGGACAGAAAATTTCATCTCCACGTGGATGCGGTGAGCTCCTCGCCTGCGGATGTACTTGGTCCGGAGCCAGTTGTTCTGGCTGGATTCAAAGACGTTGCACACCTGGTAGGTGCGGATGGTGTTCATGTTCTCATCGTACCCACTCACCTCTTCCCACTGCGGGCAGGACACAGACAGTCAAGGGGCTGCACTGAATGGGTGCTCCCCACCCTCCTCACCTCTTCCCATCCCATTCCCAAGCAGCTGCCAGCACCAGCTGCCCCTCTCTGTGCCCACCCCACCCCACAGGCTGTCCCAGAGCACCCAGCACCTCATCCCAGTACTCCCCTGCAGGTGTCCTGTACCTGCCTGGGCAGGGTTTGACCCATACCATGCCCCAGGCAGGCTCCACACTGTGGGGACAAAGGGGCCCCTCGGGGCCACCTCGCTGCCACCAGCACCATGCTCCATGCCTGGATTCAGTGTCACTCTCTGCTACTGGTGGGACAGCAAGGGCACTGCTCTGCAGAAATGGTTTTGGTGGGGCTGTGCCCATGGCTGTGCCTTGGGCAAAGGAACACGGAGCCATTAGCACAGGGATCCCCGCCAGTGCCACTGTGGTTACAGACGTGGCAGACAGGACCTGCTTCCTCCTAAGCCATAAAACTTCCTGGCTGGCTGCAGCCAGTGGCTCTTCCCAGGGGCAGGATGGCCAATCCCACTGTGTTCCCAAACAGGGAGGTGCTGCTAAATCCCACTGGAGCCCTCATCCCTGCCCCTTTGAGGGTCAAATGCTTTGGGGTTCCTCCAGCAGGTGTGCTCAGGTCCCAGCCCCAGCTGTCCTGAACTGGATCTGTGGGATGCAGACACGCCTACGAGCCGTGCCATGACAGCAACATCCTTCTCAGCAAGACAGCTTGGAGCTGACAGATTTCCCCATGGGAAGCTCTGCCCACCTCCCCCCGGCTGACTGACTGTCAGCTCTGGAGGAAGCTCTGTATTATTACAGAAGAGAATATCCTGGGCTGGAGGGGACCCACAACCCCAAATCAGCCTCCTGGCCCTGCACAGACACCCCAGCAATCCCCCTCCTGTGCTGGAGAGTGGTGTCCAAACACTCCTGGAGCTCTGGCAGCCTCGGGGCTGTGCCCATTCCCTAGGCAGTACCTGGGAAGTGCCTGACCCCCATCTAGGGGAAGAACCTTCTCCTGATATGCAATCTAAACCCCCTTGACACAGTCCCAGCAGTCCCCTTGGGTGCCTACAAAGCTCAGGGCTGCTGTGACATCTCCTGGCCTCCCCAGCTCTGTGCCCTTTTCCCAGGCTGTGTTTTCGCAAATCCTCCAGCGCTTGCTGTCCCCATTCTGTGTAGGATGGGGATGCCTCAGGGTGGGGGATGCAGGGCATGAGCTGCAGCCTGTAAGCAGCCACTGCTCCTCTGCAGGGAGCACCCACAGGGAAGGGTCTTTGCGGGAGGAGAAACCTCAGCTCACAGAGCATCTCCCCCTGCCCAGCCCCTGCCAGAGTGCAGAGCATCTCCCTGCAGTCCCATCCCCACCCACGGCACCCGTGTGATGCTGGCAGCAGGGACCAGAGCCCTGCTGGCGTGTGGCAGTCCTGGCCAGCTGGAACTGCTCCCTCTGAGTTTGTTCATAAACCTGCTCAAGTGGAAGCGGAGCTGTTTCCCATGGATGTTACACCCCAAGCACAACCCTGCCCTGGATGCAGGATCACAACACCCAGGGCAGGGCAGCAGCACAGCTCAGATCCAGCACCAGTGCCAGGACCAAATCCAGGAAAATCCTGCAGGCACAAGGATCAAATCCAGCCCCAGGTTGGAAATAGCCTCACAAGAGCACCCAGGACTGGGGAGGGAGGCTCAGGAGATAGAGACAGATTGCTCCTCACACATCAAGGCTCACAGCCCAACAGAAGGCTGTCAGGGAAGATCCCCAACAGCTCCAACCACTTCAGATTGGCAGTGGCTGTAAATCTGCTGCCAGGGCTGGGGGACGAGAAGAGCATCCTCACGAAACACAGCCAGAGCATTTGCTTTGTTTTCCAGAAATAAATTTGGTGTGTTAGTGGAAAATTGCAGGATCTCCCTGCTTTTCAGGGCACTCGTTGGGAGGGGAGTGAGGGAATCAAGGACAAGACATGTGAAAGAAATTCCTTCCCTTGCCCTGCCTCTGATGTGGCTCTCCCTCACCTGCACCACTCCAGACACCCACCTTGGCAGCCACCAAGAGCAAGGGACTCCCCACCCACACCTGCCCAGGCCCCAGGGAGGGTAAGGACATGAGCCCAGAGAGCTCAGCCTTGGTCAGGCAGGAGCAGCACATGGTGGAATGAGGGTCTCCAGGGCTTGGGATGAACAGGAGATGCTGAAGGCAGGGCTTGGGAACAACTATGAATGGAACAAGAGCTTCAGAGCCAGACATAAAGCAACTGTTTGGGCTTTGGGGTCTCTAATAGGCCCCAAAAAGGAGCACGCAGCAGCTTCTGTCTTCCATGTGGTGCTGGTTGCACCCAAGCTGGCCAGTCACCTCTGAGTTGGATGCACTGCCTTGTCCTGCCCGTGGACACGAGGCCATGAATTCACTGCAGAATTGTCACCCATGAGGAGTGCAGAGCAGGACATGATGTGCCCTTATCCCAGAGCTGGAGACAGGAGGTGATCCCACCAACCACTGGCACTGCACTGCACTGTCCAGATCCCACCCTGATGGGGACCCTGTGAGCACCCTGGGGGCCAGACTTGGGATCCCCCAGCACCCTCCCACATCCCTGCCGCAGCGAGCGAGCGGCTGGCTCCAGACTTCCCTTTTCCCAGATGGGAGAGAGAAAGTCACCCCTGTGCACCAGCCCCTGCGCTTCCTCGATGCTTAATTAGAAGCCTCTCCCTTTCTCCTGGCTCTCTAATTAACATGCCGGGAGCTCAAAAGAAGGCAGCAGTACAATAACCCGGGGAGACGGCTTCCAGCAGGCCCCGGCCTCATTACGGCCGGGCTGGGCAGCAGGAGCAGGGCGTGCTTCACATATGGAAACACCACAAACAAGAAAGGCTGGGCCAGGAGAGAAAAAGACTTGACCTCTGCTCCCCTGCATTGTGTGCCCGTCATCCCCCTCGGCGGGCACCGGCAGGGCTGGGGCAGCTCTGCCCTTTCTCATGGTGATGGGCCCGGCCCGCAGCGCCCGGCGCGGCACCGCGGCCACGCCGCTCCGGCTCGGTTTAATCTCCCCAGACCAGGCTTTTCTTGGCTGATTCTTTTCTTCTGCCAAGTCGGCTCAGATGGAGGGTGTGCTGTCAGCCTAGGGCTGAGGTCCACGGAAATGTCTTCATCCAGCCCCCGTGGAGGGTGGATGGAAGGCAGGACGCAGGCTGAGCCACCACTGCCGTGCACAGGCATGGGAAGCATCTCCAGGCTTTGGTCAGGGTGGATTTGGGCACCCAAGTGCAAGGGAGCAGATCTGGGGGGCTTGGGCACTGTGGCTGCTGCTGGTCACTGCAGCCAGAGGTGGGCAGGATGCTCTGAAGCACCTTGATGGCCCTCGTGGGACACAGAGGTGGCTCCACTCTGGTTTCCTCCCATGAGCAGAAGGGTGCAGAAATCACAGTCACAGAATGTTCTGAGCTGGAAGGGACCCACAAGGATCAAATCCAGCCCCTGGCCCTGCACAGACCCCAACAACCCCACCCTGGGCATCCCTGGCAGTGCTGTCCAAACCCTCCTGGAGCTCTGGCAGCCTCGGGGCCATTCCCATTCCCTGGGGAGCCTGGGCAGTGCCAGCACCTCTGGAGGAAGAACCTGATGCACTGCCTTGCCCAAGCTCTTCTTTAAAGGAGCTTTTCAGGGTGGTTCTCCAGATGTGTCTTAGGGTACACCTGGCCCTGGTAAAGAACCCAGACAGTTCTGCTGAGGCAGCAAACATCTCCATGGGATGCCAGGGATGCTGGACAGTCCTTTCAGGACCAGAGCCTAATGCCCTCATCCTGCTAAAAGTGACAGGCCATGGAATTACAACTCAGACACTGGGGACAAATGGCGGTGGCCTTGGCATGTTGTTTCTTCCAGCAACACTGGGGCATTTTTTGGACTATTATCTCCTAAAAAACTCCTGGAAATCTCAACTGTCACCTCCTATTGTGCTCTTCCCACATGGCCAAGGCACTTTGCCTCAGTGCCTGACTTTTGCTGGGCCAAGCCTGCCACATTCACATGCAGAGGACACCCCAGAGCAGCTCCAGGTCCCCAGAAGGTGATGCCTTACCCCTGATGGAGGATGCACTGTCCAGCCCAGCTCTGCTGTCGCCGTTGTGGAGTCCATCAGTGTCTCTGTGGAAGGAAGGTGAAACAAGGAGTCACTGGATGCTGATAAAAGGGCTGAAAATAGACAGGAAAAAAGGTGGAGAGGAGCTAGCCCAGGGCTGCAGGGCTGGAGCTCATCCCACACTGAGCTTTTGGCCACATCTCAGCCAGGGGACCCAGGTACTGGTCCCTCCACCCAACTGCTCCCCACCCACTGCCCACTGCTCCCTGGCCCCCATGAAAAATCATGGAATATTAAGGCTGGAAATGAGCTCCAAGATCATCAAGTGCAACCATCAGCCCCACACCAACACCATGTCCATCATTAAACCATGCTCACAAGTGCCACATCCACACATTTTTTTAACATCTCCAGGGATGAGGATTCCACCACTGCCCTGGTCCAATGCCTGACCACCCATGAAGGAATTTTCCCTAATATCCAATCTAAACCTCCCCTGGCACAGCTTGAGGCTGTTTCCTCTTGTCCTGTCTCTTACTCCTTGGCAGCAGAGCCCAAGGCTGTCCCCTCCTGTCAGGAGCTGTGCAGAACCAGAAGGTCCCCGCTGAGCCTCCTTTTCTCCAGGCTGAGCCCCTTTCCAGCTCCCTCAGCCCCTCCTGGTGCTCCATTCCCTTCTCTGGACATGCTCCAGCCCTTCAATATCTTAATTTTCATTAGGGGCCCAAAACTGACCCCAGGATTTGAGGTGGGACCTCGAGGTGCCCAGCACAGGCAATGTCTCCTGCTATGAATGGGGACTCTTCCATCCATCAGCCAAGCTGGATTTTCCTCCTCTCAATCCCAAATCCAGGTACCCCCAGCCCAGTTCTACCCCTGCAGATGAGGAGCAGCCTGAGCAGGGATCCTCCATCACCTTCTAGTTTCCTTTGCCAAAACCAGGATATTTTTTTCTCAGCACTTTGCACAGTAGGTAGGATCCTCAGAGATGCAGCAGAATGTGGGAAGAAACAGCACTTTTAGGACTTAAAAGTACTAAAAAATTAAACCACTGTTAAAGCTGGTTTTCCAGATGATTTGGGTTGAAATAGGTCAGGTGATGCTACCACTGACCAGCAGACAAGTCCTGCCATGCAACAGAAAAGCCTCCACACCCTTTCTGCAGCTCTACTTCCAACACTGGAATTCTTTCCGTCCCAAACAGCTGGAGGTTGCTTTAACTCCGCTGATGGCACAAGGAGGGGTGCTCAGGTTATGATACCCCAATACCTGGCCCAGCACGAGCAGGTGAAGGTGCCAGCCAGCCCCATCAGAAATAAATGGGACTGACACTTGAATTATGGAATCATGGTTGGAAAAGCCATGAAATATCATCACATCCAGCCATTACTGCACTGCAGCAGTGCCATGCTCAGCACTAAACCATGTCTCCAAGCTCCACATCTACACATGTCTTTAGCACTTCCCAGGGAGTGCTCAAAAGTCTTTTTTGGACACTTCATGAGTGGTTTCCACATCTGGGTAACTGTGCTCTCCACGTCTGCAGCCACATGCTCATTGCAATACAGGGATTTTCTGCACCACACCCAAGGCTGACAGTTTCAGAAAATAGGACAATATTCCCAAGTTTAGGAAATGCAGTTTAGAAATTCTGCCCAAAGGCCTCAAAACACCGAGGTTGGGCATGAGGGGAGCATGGTGGGACAGGGCAGCACATGGCAAGTGATTCTGTGCTCAGACCATGGCGATGCCCAGAGAGGAAATTCTGCCCCTCTGCTCTGCAGGGACAATGTGAATCTGCCCCTGATTCCAGCACACGCCTTGGGGATGCCAACCCCACGTGCAGGGATACTGGGAAGTGTCCATCCCACACACACTTAGAGCCCCAGAATGGCTGGAGCTGGGAGGGACCTTCAAGAGCATCCAGTCCCACCCTCCTGCCATGGGCAGGGACACCTTCCACCCTCCCAGGCTGCTCCCAGCCCTGTCCAGCCTGGCTTTGGACATTGCCAAGAGTAGTCCCAGAATGGGAATGGAGAGTTACTGGATCTAACCATGCCCTACTGCTGTCCTTCTCCCCACCAGAAAAACAAGCATTATGCCACAACCCCCCCAGGAGCATCTCCACCTTCTCCACTCTCACTCTGTTGAACAAAAACAAAGGAAGAAAAGCTCAGCCTTGAGCAGATCCATCTGATCTGAAGAGCCAGGCCTGGATGCAGATGTGACAACTGCTCAGGGCATGTGAGCTCCCCTTCCCCACTGGCAGTGCCTCGGCAGCCTGTGCTCCCTGCACCTACTCCTGGCAGTAAATCCTCCTCAGACTGTGGCTTGTTCATTACTCCTGGTTTGAGCCAGTGGTTTCCAGTTCACAGGAAACCAGGATTTCGAAATTTGGTTTTATTCCAAGAGTAAAAAGCAAAAAATAGTTCTTTTCAATTTTTCCCACTAAGAAGAGCTCTGGAAAACAGCTAATCCCGAAATGTTGTGGGTCAGATTTACAAAATTTCTTTTTAAACTGAATATTTGTTTACATAGGTCAATAACAGTGTTTACTTTATCAGAGGAACTGGCTTTTTCATTAAAACACCAGTGGTGTTTGATCTGAAAGGAAAACAACATTTTTCACCCAGTGCTAGCAAGAAGCTTTAAAAACCCCCTGAATTTGTTACTTTATCTTAACTATCAATGACAGTGGTGCATAGTAAGTACATTAATAGCAGTGACTAAAATGGAAAAGAAGATATATTCTAAGTCATTACAAATAATTCCCCAAATAAACTTCATCTTATAAAGCATTTTGCATTTTTAAAAGCCTTTTATTTAGTGAAAACTCGGTGCAGTGGAAATGTTGTGCTCAGTACACCATTGCCCCCACCCCCTTATCCTCAGCTGAAGGAACCCCTTGGAGCTCTGCATCCACTCTGGCTGGCCCAGGGACAAGGAGGAGAAGAAATTTGCAGGTTTTAAGCAAGTTTTTCCAATGGCAAATTATCTTCCCATAAAAAACACCAGCTATTCCATTAATTTTAGTCTGGATTTACACCGTTCAGCTGCCAGCTATTGGATTTCCTTTTCCTTCTCCAAAGACTCTGCAGTCCAGAAACCTTTCCCTCTTGTGGTGCTCACGGGTGGCAAATGATCCATCTCCAAGACAGCTAAATTAGCTCAGCTTCCTTCTTCTTCCTCCCTAAACCAGGTTCCTGTCTATGAGGCTCGTGTTTATCACCCTTCATTGTGCAGGGTCTCCATCCCACACAGCTGTAACACTCCAATGTGCCCCTTCTGGGGAAGTTTTTGCACCAAGTTTCTACCCAGGCTGAAGTCCTTTTGGAGATGGGACTACACAGAGCAGAGAGTGCCTGAATTATAGAAAATTAGGAATAACTGGTCCTCGTGAAGCACAGTGACCCTGCAGGGCCAGCACAAGTGGATGTGAATCAGAATTGTAGAACCACAGAATGGTTTGGGTTGGGAGGGACCTTAAAGCTCATCCTGCCATGGGCAGGGACACATTCCACTCTCCCAGGCTGCTGCAGGCCCTGTCCAACCTAGAGTTACAGAAACACAGAACAGGCTGAGCTGGAAGGGAGCCACAAGGATCAGTGAGGATCATCCAACTCCAGGAAAGCCCAACAACCCCAGCCTGTGCCTGAGAGCATTGGCAAAACGCTCCTTGAACTCAGACAGGCTTGTGACCACTGCCCTGGGGAGCCTGCTCAGTGCCCAGCCAACCTCTGGGTGAAAAACCTTTTTCTAATATCCAACATAAACCTCTGACTTATCTCCTGCCATTTCCTCAATTCCTATCACTGCTCACCACAGTGAAGAGGTTGGTACCTGCTCCTCTGCTGCCCTTCAGCAGGATGTTGAGGAGCATGATGAGGTCTCCTTCCAGTCTGCTCCAGAATGAACAGACCAGGCGACCTCAGCCACTCCTCACATGGCTTTCCCTCCAGACCCTTCCTCATCCTCACGGCCTCCTTTGGATTGGATGTTCTCTAATGGCTTTTTCATTTGTGGTGCTCAGATCTGCCCCAGGACTCGAGGTGAGGCTGCCCCACTGCAGAGCACAGCGGGACAATCCCCTCCCTTGCCTGGCCAGCAGTGCTGGGCCTGCTGTCCCCCAGGACAGGGATGTCCATCCTGGCTGCCAGGGCACTGCTGACTCAGATCCAACTGGCCCCTGGCCAGGACCCCAGGTCCTTTCCTGCAGCTGCTCTCCTGCCTCTTGTTCCCTCGTCCATCCACACATCCGGGGTTGTCCCATCCCTGGTGTAGAATCCAGCACTTTCTCTTGTTGAACCTCACACGGCTGGTGATGGCCCAGCCCTCCAATCTGTCGAGGTCTCTCTGCAGGGCCTCCCTGCCTTCAGGGAGGCAACAGCTCCTCCCAGTTTTTCATCTTCTGTGAACTTGCCTCGTGTTCCTTCCAGCCCCGTGTCCAAGTCATTGGATGCTGAAGAGCACAGGGCAAAGACAAAGCCCTGCAGTGACAGGTCACCAGTCTGATGTCACCCCAGCCACTGCCACCCGTTGTGCCAGACCTGTGAGCCAGTTTCTCACAGGGTGTTTATCCAGCTGGGGGCTGGATAGTTTGTCCAGAAGGATCCTGTGAGACACAGTATCAAAAGCTTTGCTGAAATAAAAAAAGATTCCATCTCCTGGCTTCCCTTGATCAACCAGGTGGGTTTACCCTGTCAGAGAAGGAAATCAGCAGGATTGACAGGCAGGACTTCCCCTCATGAAGCCATGCTGGCTGTGACCAAGACTACATTTGGTGTTCTTCATCCAGGTGTTCTTCAATACTTCTCAGAATAATGCTCTCTGTTGGTTTTACCAGGCAATGGAACCCCTGTAGTTTCCAGGGTCCTCCTCCTTGCCCTTCTTGAAAATTAGGAAAACGTTTGCCAACTTCCTGGCTGGGACCTCTCTGAGATCCCAAGACGGCTCAAAAATCACCGAGAGAGGCTTTGCAATGACATCAGCAGCTCTTTGAGGATCTTGGATGAATCACAGAATCCCAGAGCAGTTTGGTTTGAAAGGAACCTTAAAGCTCGTCCCATTCCACCCCCTGCCATGGGCAGGGACACCTTCCACTATCCCAGGTTGCTCCAAGGCCTGTCCAACCTGGCCTTGGACACTTCCAGGGATGGGGCGCCTGAGCAACCTCTCTGGGTAACCTTTTGCAGATGCTCATGGACACTTCTGAGTGACAGGTGACACCAGACCCAGGGAGATCATTTGGACAAAGTTCTGCCACAAATGAGAGCTCCACACGAAGTTTGATAAGCCCCAAGGCAAGGAAGCCCATCATCCTCCTGAGGCAGCTCCTCCACCTGCAGTTTCCACCAGGCTGCTCTCTGCTCCTGCCACTGCTGTGCCCGTGGTGAGCTGTGGTGGGCTGTCACAGCTGTGTCTCCCCCAGCAGCTCCCCTGCTCCTACCTGGGGCTGCCCCTTGCTCATACAGGCACGTGGGCACACAACAGGACCAGCTCCTGTGCTGGGGACAAAAACCACAGACCAGTTCCAGGATGGGCAACCCCAAGCCCAGCTGTTAATGCCTTGACACCACCTTGACATCTTCACTGTCACAGTCGCTTTCACGGTGCCATCCTGCTGGTTTGGCAGCACCAGATATTAGGGTGAGAGGCTGATGCCTTGGCAGTCCCATAAAGGTCCCCATGGCACCCAGGACGTGGAGCAAAGCCACGTGGGAGTGGCAGGGGTGGGAGCCTGGCCCCTGGCCCACCTCTGGTGGCCGCGATAGCTGCAGCTCAGTGCAGCGCTCCCTCCACAGCAGCGTCTCCTCGGTGTTGTTGTTTCTGCTCTCCCCTCCTGCGTGTTTATCTGCAGCTTCACATGCTGCCCACAGCCTCATGAATAAATCTGCAGCTGCTCCAAACCAGCAGACGTAACTCTGGCCCGCTTCCCACCGGGAACCGCGCTGCTCCCACGGGACACTCGGCGACCAGAGCTCGTGCTTTTCACTTTGGAGATGTTTTCTCTGAGCAGCTTCCTGCCAGCACTGCGGCCTGTCCCCAGCACTGCTGCCTGCTCTGAGGGCACTCCCTGGCTCTGGAGGGACTCCTGGCATCTCCAGTCACTTCATCACCCCCACCCCAGTGCTTCCAGGTGCTCACAGCCACGCCAGGACAGCGCCGTGCAGAGCATCTGCTGGGACAGTACCTGGGTGGGGGTTTCTGTGCTTCCACTTGGTGTTCTGGCTGCTCAGCCACAAGTGAGATGAGTGTGGGGTTCTCAGCTGCACCAGCTTTTCCCATCTGGCCAGATCAGGAATGAGGCTGGTGGACAGAACTGGGAGGGGAGGACAAGTCTGGGATCATGCTGGGTCCTGGGGGTGGCTGGCCAGGGGTGGGGATGGAGAGTGGCAGGACCAAGAGAGAGTGGCAGAGGCTGGAGGTGAAAGGGATTAACAGAGGAGCTGTGCATGTTGCAGACACACTTCCCTCCCTCCAGAAAAATAACTTCCATGGAGTTTTGCCAATTCAGACCAATTTAGAGCATCTGGACCTGGGTTTCTCAGAAGTCCTGGCAAATGCTTCACATTCACAGGCTCCAAGCTCATCCAGATAAAGAAACAGCTGGACAAATAAATAGCCCCACAGATAGCTGCAGCCTCCACCCTCATTTTTCTACCCACAACTTTTTCCTTTCCCCTTTCACTCCTCACGCCAGCTCCTCTCTCAGGGTAGGACACTTGCCAGGATTTTAATCGTGGTCCAACATTATCAACACAGGGAGCAAGCTTCTCGTGGACCCATGACCACATCAGCTGTGGCCAGTGCTGGATGAGCAAAGCAGGCAAGAAGCTTCCAGCCCTCTCTGATAGGTTGGGAGCAAAGCCATCCTAAGGCAGAGACAGTGGGAGATCATTCCTTGTCACCACGTCCCTTGTGTGACCTGGAAGCCCACCTAAAACACCTCATCAGCTCCAGGCTGGAGGGACCCACAGCGCCAGAGCCCAGCCAGGTGGAGCAGGACCAGGAGCTGCACAGGTCAGGATGAACTCCTCCATGCAGGAACACATCCTCGAGCCATGTACCCGTCCTGGCCTCAGGCACAGCCACCACATCCCGGGGCAGGGGGTGGCTAATGGGAAACCCGTCTGTCACCGCCTGAGGAGCCCTCGCCACAGATCTCTTTACCCTTCCCCAAGTTGAAAGGCCCCTCTCTGCCTCCTGTGCTTTACTGGAGCCTGATTATGATATTTTTGCCAGCACGAGCTGAGAGGGGCTGAGCAAACCCAGTGGTCCTTCCCTGCAGCCCTGAGCTTTGCTTTGCCTGGCTGGGGGCCAGCGGAACAAGCTGAAACCCAATCCCCCCCCCCGGCCGAGCCGCTGGCGCGGGAACAGCTCGCTGCATTGTGAGCCTGCAGCTACAGGATACTTGGGATACTTCACTCAGGGATCCACTTAAACTCCAAGAGGGAGAGTGATTGATAGGGAGTGAAAAGAGGAGGTTGGCTGAGCTGGGATGGGGACCCCGGCACGCCCCGTTGCCGGAGCCCCAAAGGCCACGCCGAGGTCGGCCACAGAGGGTCACGCTGCTGGTCCCAGGGCTGGCAGCCCAGCACTCAGGTACCCGGTCACTCAACACCTTTCCCTGAAATATTAGGTCCAGCCAGGCTCAGAAATCTAAGAATGAGGGTGATGTCCATCATCTCCATCACACAGAGTGCCTCTCACCTGCCAAGCAGGATCCAGGCTGATAGTGCATGGAGCAGGGAGAGCTGACCCCAGAGACACCACTCAGCACAGGCAGGGGAAAGATGTGCTCACTTTGGGGGAGTCATGGAGCCTTCCTGGCTCCCCAGCTCCCTAGGACAGCAGTCACAGCTCCTGCAAGCCCTGTGAGACAGGAGCCAGCCCCAGAGGCAGCAGGGCATGGCAGCTGGGGGGGCTCAGCAGAACCTGCTGGGTCACTCACCCAGCTACTGGTGGTGCTTGTAACACTCGGGGTCAAACAAGGGGATGGTCCCAATGCCTTGCCCTTGGCACAGCACTTCCCCCTACATTTCCACAAGGGAAATGCCATTAGCTGGGCTGTGCTGTCTCACTCCCACCAAAATCCCTCCCTTACTCTGACTGCCCACACCTTGTCTGGAATATCCTCAGGGGAGCGAACCCAGGGCTAATATTGCTGTGCAGAAAGAAGCCACTGGCCTTTGGCTCCCAGCCTTGCTAGACCAGAAAATATGGAAAGCTGGGCTTGGAGCAGAGCTGCACCTGGCCATGGGGACCATGGCAATGCCAGTGGGTGAGCCAGGATCCAGGGCTGAGCACGGCCACGGCCCAAATCCAGCAGCTTCCAGACCTTCTTCCCAGCTCCTCCTCTCCCTGTGAAGGCCTGGCTGTGCAAGCACTGCCCTGCAGGGTGCTGACTGCTCCACTGCTGGAAAGCTCAAAACAAGGAGAAGCCAAATTCAACAGCCCATGGAGTCCTGCAGGTCACCCCAGCACGTGTCCTGCTTTCCAAGCACTCAGCTGACCCTCAGCCCATCCAGGACTGTTCCTCTCACCTGCCTGGCTGGGAGGAGTAGGAGAGCTCCAGGTCTCAGCAGGCAATTCTGATTCTGTGATCTCTCAGCCTCTGCTAAAGAAGCAGGTGAGGCTGATGCGAGGCAGGACCACTCTCCCTCCAGCTGCCACATTACCCCACTCCCAGCTGTGGATCCATCCTGTCTGTCCCAGTTTCCCCACACCAGCTGCTCCAGAGGTCAGCAGAAACAGGATAACCCCACCAGAGCTCTCTGGGAAGCTGCTCCAGCAGCACCAGGAACTCACTGGCAGCATCTGTCCCAAAATGAGCTGGGACTTGTAGGTGGTCTGAGTTCAGGCGAGGGCAGGATGCTGGGAAGAGACAATGCAGATGCCAAATGCCAGCGAGCAGGGCTCTCCTGCTGCTGCTGGGAATGCAGGAGCCCCACAGAGGAGACACAGATGCAGACATTTAACAGCCACTGCTACTGTCACTGGCTCTCTGCGGTGGCACTGACCCCACCGGCTGTGAGATACTCTGAGGGAGGGAGTCCCAGGGTCAACTGCTGCATCCAGTCTCATCCAGGCCCAGCAGAGACTAAATTCCATCACTAAGCCTTTTTCCAAGAGGATGGAACAGGGCCATGCCCCTCCTGAGAGCCTCCAGGTCTTTTCCTCTCTTGGGGATGGACACAGGGGTGCTCTGAGAGGTTGGAATCCCATGGCCAGATACTCCTTCTAGAGGTGCCCCAGCCCCAAAGGAACCATCAGCCTCCACCACGCACTGCCCTGGCGTGGCAGGGTGACACTGGTGGCAGCACTGGTGCCCAAACCCAGAGCCACTGCCCCTGGAGTGCAGGAACAGGTGCCATGTGCAGCTCCTGGCTGCAGCATCCTGGCAAAAAAGCTGCTGTGTAACACAGTAACCTGCTCCCAGCACCCTGCACATCCTGGCACGGGGTGGAATGCCCAGGGTGCAGAGCAACACTGCCCAGGCCCCTCTGACACCCACAGCCACTCTCCTGTACCCTAGACACAGCATCCTGTGCTCCCAGACCCACTGTCCTGTCCCAGGCCCAGGGACAAGGTGACCTCAGGAGAGCTGGGATGCAGCAGGAAGCCTGAGGCTGCAGAGCATCTCTGGGTAAGGAGCACATGCTTGGCTCTTGGACAACATCACCACTTTCCTCACTGACCCCTGCCCAACACCTGATGTGAAGAGCATGGAGGGGACCAGGAGGGGTGACACAAGCCCAGGGCATGGCTTTGTGGCCAGCTCTGTCCCCTCCCCTGGGGGCCACCCCCACCCACAGTGGGGACAGTGAGCACAGCCAGTGCCACTTCCCAGCACTAAATGAGATTTTGTCACCCTGCTTGGTGGCACAGGCTGCAA
Source organism: Anthoscopus minutus (assembly GCA_013399455.1). Taxonomy (NCBI): domain Eukaryota; kingdom Metazoa; phylum Chordata; class Aves; order Passeriformes; family Paridae; genus Anthoscopus; species Anthoscopus minutus. The sequence continues at coordinate 35,988 of VWYI01034255.1, forward strand.
GCAACTTGTTCCCAGCAGGCTCCAGAGTCCTGCTCAGAATCCCAACTGAGCTATCCTTAATGGGCTTCAATTTTAATTTGCTTTTATTGGAAAACACAGATGGTGACCCCCCTCCCTCCCTGGCTGGAACATATACAGGATAATAGCATTTACAGGGAAAGATGTTATCTCCAAGCAGCCAAAGCTGCAGCAAAAGCCCCACTGCCCTGCAGTGACACACAGCTGTGCCCCACAGCCCTGCCCAGGCCACCCAGAGGCACCAGTGAAGCAGGACCAGGGGCCAGTGAAGAAGAATTAAAGAGCAGGATGAGTCCCTGGTGCTGCCAAGACTCTCAGATCGACCTGGGCAACTTCCTCTGTGAGCAGGATCCCTGCTGAGCAGCACCTTGGGGTGTCCCAGAGCAGAGGGATGCCCCAAGCTGCTGCCAGCCCTGATGTGCCCCCACCCAGAGCCAGCCCCTGCCTGCAGCCCGTGCAGCTGCTCCAAGCACCCCTGACTCCAGCCACCCCCGCAGGAAGTGCATGTCAGAGCTCAGGATGGCTGCAGGGAGCGATGGCAGCGCAGGGACACGCAGGGACACGCAGGAACAGGCACCAGGCTACACCTGCAGCACCAGGGAGCCAGAACTAGGGCCCCCCAGCAAACAATAAATGTCAAACAGCTCTGGGCTTGTGCCAAATTAACGTGGGCACCCAAACACCACAGCCTGTGGATGCTCCTGCTCCTCTGGCACTGCTGGTGCCCCCTTGTGCATTCCCCTCAAACCTGAGCATGGGGTGAGCAAGGATCTGTCACACACGTTGGCTCTGGGGATCTAGCTGCCATTCCTACTTTGGCCTGTTGTTGCTGACAAGCTGGAAATATGCTTCTGCTTGGCAGTTCCAAGCAGGAATGGCTTGGGAGGAGCTGCTGCCTTGTTTTTGTCAAGTATGGGAGGGATACTTTGGGCAGCAGGGGGCTGCAGCTCAGGCTCCTGGAAGCTTCTCAGGACAGATGCAGGAAAGCCCAAAACTCCTTCAAGGAGCTTGGCTTCCCTCCAGCCCTTCCCAAGGTTAAAGCATCTCCCCACTGCCATCCTTTTCTATCTCCAGGGATTTCCCAGGAATGCAAACCCTGCATCCCCTCCAAGCCCACCATGGTAGATAAAGCACCAGAGGAGCCAGTTGTGGGTGGAGGGAATTTTTAGGGAGATGCAAATGTTTCCTTCCTTGGGAAAGCCCCGTCTTCAACACCTCACCACGGAGAGTGCTTCCCTCCTCCCCTCTTACACACTCATTCACCCTCAAAAGCAGTGGGGTGCACTGAGGGATGCTCTACTGGTGCATCTAGTGGTGCACCACCACCACCCACTAGTGGTGAATGCCACTGTGCTGGTGGTCCCAGTTGGGCAAGGGATGTGCTGCATCCCTCTCTCCTTCCATCCATCCATCCATCATCCATC
>VWYI01034256.1:0-11610 GCA_013399455.1 Anthoscopus minutus
CCGCCGCCGACACGGGGACTGATGGGATTGGTACCGCCGGCGAGGGCACCGCCGCCGCCGCCGCGGCCAGTGGTGTGGACGGCGCGGCAGCTGGCGAGGCCGGCCTTTGGCGGCGCCTGGTTCCCCTGCGCCTCCCCAGGCCGACGCGGCGGCGACCGCGAGCGGGAGGGGTAGTGCCGCATAGAGGAATGGCGCTGGGGCCCCTCTGGGCTCGCTCTCTCTCCCGGCGCTGGTGCCTGTGGCACCGGGCAGGGGTTGGGGCGAACCTCCTTCCTGCGCGTCGGGTTTGGACGGATCGTTTGGGTCTGGTACCAACCCAGCCGAGGCTGCCCCGGATCCAGACTCCGCTGGTCCCAGAGCAGCGGCGGCTGCCCCCCCCCCATTCACAATAGGGTCATGTGGTGACACTACCGCCTCAGGGCGAGTGTCGGCTTGGAGTCGAGGACACCGTGAGGGTCCACATTCCAGCACCTACTGGACACTCCCGCCGTGCCAGGTCACAGTTCGTCCCAGAGATCCCAGAGGCTTTTGGGATAAAGTCAAACAGAAGGCTTTGCAGATGGGAAATTGGGATCTCAATGAGCGTTTTAGGGGAACTGCAGAAGATCTGCCTGGCTTTGCGAAGGCTGGGAGGAACAGGCGATCTGAAACAGGAGATGTAAACTCCAGACAGATGCCTGTCTCTGCTCCTGTGACGTCTAAGGGGCAGGATCAAAGAGATGCTGAGACTTCACAAGGAGGTCTCCAGGCTTTCCCTGTGGTCAAGGCAAACCTGCAAACAGGGCAGCCTAACACTCATCAGATTATGTCCTTCAAAGCTGTGCTGGACATTAGTGACAAGGTGGAGAGATATGATCTAGGTTCACCAGAGATCATGCAAATGATCAGACTGATCAACTCTGAGCCACTAGTACCATATGGCATTAGGCACCTTCCTCAGGTGTTATTTCAGCCTGTCCAGCTTGAAGTTTTTGAGGCCAACTGGAGGCAGCTGGCCATGAAAGAAGATGCACGTAATAGTCAATTGTCTGACCAAGACCCCAAGTATGGGGTTGGAGGAGATGTGTTGACAGGGGTTGGGAATTTTTCTGACCTTGGATTTCAGGCTACCTTCCACCCACAGATGCTAGAACAATGCCAGAAGATAGGCATGTCAGCTCTGATGAAAACCATAGAGTTAGCAGCTCCAAAACAGAGGTTCGTCACTATAGTCCAAAGGGCAAAGGAACCTTATTTACAGTTTGTTGAAAGGCTCTCTGCATCTTTGGAGAAGCAGGTGGGCGATCCTGATTTGAGAAAGCTACTGGTCAGATAGCTGGCAAAGAGCAATGCAAATGAGGATTGTCAGAGGGAGATTGCTGCTCTTCCAGGGGATCCATCCTTAGCTGACATGGTTCAGGTTTGTGCCAATATCGGTGCCACAGATTATAAGATGGCTGCCTTGGTTACTGCCTTACCAGTGTCCTCAAAAGGGCCAAAGGGTAAGCAGCAGAAACAAGTGACTGCACAAGCCACCAAAAAGCAGGGAAAACAGAAGCAGAAAGGGAAAACTCCCTCGTTTCTGTGTGGTTGGTGTGGAAAGCCAAATCACTATGCAGAGGCTTGCACAGCAAAGCTAGACACTAAGGGCCAGCCGTTGACAAATCCGGGAAACATGAAGCTGAACACGTTGGGGAAATGTGCACAGACATAAGTACTTTCCCAGGTCCCAAAGCTGATGCAGGTCTGCTCAGCCGGCTTGTGGCCAGCATCAGTGGCTCAGCTGGACTTGATGTCTGCACAGCAGCAACAGTTGTCTTGGACTCTTGCAAAGTGCACAAAGTCCCTTTGGATACCTTTGGACCCTTGGGGGAGGGTAAGAGCGCTCTCCTCATGGGGAGGTCAAGTACCACCCTACAAGGTATCATTGTGCATCTGGGACTTATTGATGCAGATTATACAGGACAGATTTGTGCTATGGTTTCCACTCCCACACCTCCTGTCACTATCCCTGAGAAAACACGCATTGCTCAACTTGTGCCTTCAAGTCTTCCGTTTCCAGGGCTGCGAACCAGTGTCAAGGGGACGGATGCTTTGGATCTACAGGGCCACCTCAAGTGCACTGGACTGCAACCCTGACTGACAAACATCCTGAGATGTGGAGTACCCTGTGCCTCCCTGGTGCCACCCCGCCAGAGATCCACCTACGAAGTCTGATTGACACGGGTCCCGACATCACCATCCTGTCCTCCTCTGCGTGGCCTCCACAGTGGCCTCTGGATCCTGTGGAGTCGCCCATCACAGGATTCGGTGGAACGGTGCAATACTTTGTCAATCAGCAGCCTGTGCTGATCACGAACTCAGAGGAACAGTCTGCTATGGTTCAGCCTTATGTCACCACAGCTATTGCTAACCTCTGGGGGCGGGATGTACTGGTGGCTTGGGGAGTACAGATCAGGATGGATTTTTGATGGGGGCCACTGGGCACACAGTGTCCCACGCTTCCTTTACGGTGGCTGGTGGACAGACCCATCTGGGAAAATCAGTGGCTGCTTTCCAAGGAGAAATTAGTCGCCCTTTGAGAATTGGTTCAGGAGCAATTGGACCAGGGTCATCTCGAGTTGTCAACCAGTCCCTGGAACACCCCTGTCTTTTGTATCAAAAAGAAATCTGGGAAATGGAGGTTGTTACAAGACGTCTGGAAAATCAATGCCGCGATTGAAAGCATGGGGACGCTGCAAGCCGGTATGTCATCGCCCACCATGCTTCCTGCAGATTGGCTGGTTCTCATTATCGACTTGAAAGATTGTTTCTTTGCAATTCCTCTGCATCCTGATGATAAACCAAAATTTGCCTTTACAGTGCCAGTAATTAACAATGCTGAGCCCTCTCAGAGATATCAATGGAGCGTCTTGTCGCAAGGCATGCGCAATTCCCCGGCCATTTGCCAATGGCACGTGGCCCTGGCCTTGGCTTGAGTCTGCAAGCGATATTCTGAGGCCCATTCTTACCATTATATGGATGATATCTTGGTGGCAGCATCCACTCAGGAAGAGCTGCTGAGGATACAACCTCAACTGCTCGATGCTTTGCATTCTCAAGGGCTGCAGGTGGCTCCAGAGAAGGTTCAGCAGCAACCTCCTTGGAGGTCTCTGGGGGTGAAAATTATGGAGCAGACAACTCAACACCAAGAGGTGCAATTTGTTCAGTCTGTTAAGACTCTGAATGATGCACAGAAATTGGTGGATGTCATTACTTGGTTATGTCTGTATTTGGGGCTGACCACGACACAATTGTCTCCATTGTACGATCTATTAACGGGGGACTCTGACTTGAAGTCACCTCGCAAACTGACCCCTGAGGCACGACAAGCACTGGAGGAGGTACACCGAGCTATCTCTGCTAGCCAAGTCTATCGCATTGATCCCTCTGTTGATATCACTGTCTTCATCACTGCTCCAGACTTGCCTTCTACAGGCATCATTGGCCAGTGGAGTGATAAATGGCCTGATTCCTTGCACATTTTGGAATGGGTTTTTTTGCCCCATCAGCCACAAAAAACAGTGACCACGTTGCTTGAATTGATCTCTTGCCTGATAATCAAATGCCGACAACGGTGTTTACAATTGATAGGAGCGGATCCCGCAAAGATCGTACTCCTGGTACAGCGGGAGGAATTTGACTAGGGCTTTGAAAACAATGTTTCATTGCAAATTGCTCTGGAAAAATTTACTGGGCAGATCACTTACCATCTGCCCAGCCACAAGCTACTAAAGGTGGCAACAGCAACTAATTTTTATTTGCGGCCAAAATGTAGTCGGGAGCCAGTGCAAGGACCCACCGTCTGTACTGATGGTTCGGGGAAAACAGGAAAAGCCCTTGTTACCTGGCAAGATGGATCTGAGTGGCAGGAGCTGGAAGTTCATGAGACTGGTTCGGCCCAATTGGTTGAACTGAGGGCTGCTGTCATAGCATTCCAGAGATTTTCCCAGGTAACTTTCAATCTGGTCACAGATTCTGCCTAAGTGGCAGACATAGCACAATGATTGGGTTATTCACTTTTGAAGAAAGTTAGCAATGCTACTTTGTTTCATTTGTTGAAGTCCTTGTGGTGTGCCATTCAGGCCTGAGTTCACCCATACTACATTCTGCATGTTAGAAGCCATACCTGTCTGCCAGGTTTCATAGCAGAAGGTAATGCCAGGGCTGACAAGTTGGCTAACCCTGCATGGGTAGCACCTCAGCCTGATGTACTTGCGCAAGCCAAAACATCGCATGAATTCTTTCATCAAAATGCACATACATTGCAAAAGCAGTTTCAGTTGACCCCAACTGAGGCTAGTGACATTCCCAATTCCTGTGATGATTGTCACGCGCCTGGTCTGCCTTTACTGGTGGGGGTAAATCCCAGAGGTCTCAAGGCTTTGGAGATTTGGCAAATGGATGTCACCCACATTACCAAATTTGGCAGACTCAAGTATGTGCATGTGTCTATTGACACATTCTCTGCAATGTGGGCTTCTGCTCATACGGGAGAAAAAACGCGTGATGTCATTGCCTATTGGAGGCAGGCTTTTGTTGTTTTAGGTATACCTTCTACTGTGAAGACCGACAATGGCCCTGCATATGCCTCACAGAAAGTGCGGCAGTTTATGCAGATGTGGGGTGTTTCACACAAATTTGGTATTCCGCATTCTCCAACTGGCCAAGCCATTGTTGAACATGCTCATGGTACTCTGAAGCAGGTTCTTCAAAAACAAAAATGGGGAATGCAGGGTGAAACCCTGCAAGGTCAATTGGCAAAAGCTTTGTACACGGTCAATCACCTTACAGTGCCACAGAATTCAAATAACCCAGTTGTGTTGAACCATCAGTTTTCATTGCAAGCTTCAGGCGAGACGCATCAGCCTTGAGTGAAAGTTCAGGTGTGAAATTTGACCACCAAGTAGTGGGAAGGCCCGTTTGAACTTATCGCTTCAGGTCATGGGTACGCATGTGTATCCACAGATACTGGGGTGCAATGGGTACCAACAAAGTGTGTCCGTCCTGATCTGCAATTGCTAAGGCCAACAGGCAAACCTCAGGCTGTGACCAGAATGAAGGTCATCAAGTGGAGGAACCTTCTAGTGATGACAGAGATGCAGAAGATNCAGGCTGGGACCAGAATGAAGGTCATCAAGTGGAGGAACCTTCTAGTGATGACAGAGATGCAGAAGATGCAAGTGATCCCTCGGATGGTCCCTCTACAAGCAGGCATTAAGCATCTTGCTCATTTTTCTTTTTTTTTTTTCTTTTTTATAGCGAAAAAAGGGTCTGTGGACACGATTTTCTGAGCCTGTCAGTGGCTGATCTGTTCCCAAGGGAAAGTCTTTTGGGAAACATTCTCTTTCAAGGACTATTTTTTGTAAATAGGTTTTGGTTCTCAAAACAATGTCACACAGATGTTCTGAATGTGTTTTTCTCTTGTTNNTTCTGAATGTGTTTTTATCTTGTTCCACCAATGGGACCAGAGAGGTGGTTCTGATAAGTATAGGGTTAAAATATTTCTAATCAAGGGAGAGGGCTTAGTAGGCCTTGGGAAATGTTGCTTATGTAGAACTACCTGTATACCATGATAGATGTGTGATTGTTTGCTGCAGCTGTGTAACCCTTTCATGACTATGATAAATTATTTCATTGTGATATTATTATTAGCAATAACAAGAATCATGAGAAATGAGGTTCAAGTGATTCTAACCATAATCACGAGAATCCATGCTTGGGTAGAATCAATGTATACAATAAAACAATGTAAGTATTATAATCAACATATAGTTATATAATATTAGGATATAAAAAGTGATCATCCCAAATCCTTGTTGGAGTCAGATTTGGGTTTTGTACACCCCGACTCCCAGAGCTCTTCAATAAAAGCACCTGCATATAATCATTTTTGTGATTATCTGTTTCTGAACGCTAACAGTTCCTTTGGCCAATCATGTTGACCTGTATCGGAACACCTTATAAAAAGGGTTTCAAAATCTCGAAATAAAGGCTTCCTGCCTCATCTGGGCTCAAAACCTCGCTGTTGAGATGTGAGTCCACTCTGCCATTTTGTGTCCACTAGCGACAGGCGTCTTCTAGTAATCCTTTTTATTCCTTCTTGAACATCCTTACATTGGAGGAATTGAGTGGTACAGTAGCAAATCCAATTCCCCCATGCACCCACCCAGTTGTACTTCTCTCAGAAAATATAATCCCACTGCTTGGTTCCCATCCCCCAACCTGTTTTCCTCTAACTGTGCCATTTGGTTTCTAGTATTTTGGCTAGGCCCATTAACGGGCAGAGGTGTGGTCAGTGCCAGTCAGGGTGGAGGGGGAAAATAGTCTAATGGGTCCCATTCTTTACTTTCTGTTACTTTAAACACATCCAGCCTCGAGAGTGAAATCTCTCCTTCCCAACAGGCAGTGTAGTCACTTCCTTCCTGATTAAACAGTTTCTTAGCCCTTACATGGATGTTTAAAGCCCGACATATCCTCCTTTCATCCAACCCATACCTCGGCAAAAGTACATGATCAGGCTTAATTTCTCCCTTAGTCCACTCTATCATACAGTACCGTATCATCTTAACCTCGTCCTTATCTCTGGTGTTGGAGTCATATTTTCACTGAGCTAGTTTTCTTCCCAGGGGACTAACTGGAGGTATACCTGTTGATATCTCTTCTGTTCCTTCTCCCCTTGGGGATTCCCTACTTGCTCCTAGTCCCATCCCAACAGCCAGTCACAGGTCCTCCCAACCAAACCCGCCTTCCCAACAGCCAAACACAGGTCCTCTCAACAAAGCCCACCTCCTCAACAGACAAAAGAAAAAGAAAAGAAAAAGAAAGAAAAAAAATCCCTACCTTGCTCCAGGAAAGCAAAAGCAAACAATGAACCTGCCTGCAGTCCTGAGATACCCATATAACCAGACCTGGTCCCTGACCTCTGGCGGCACTGCACATAACTACATTCAGCACCGCTGCCCTCTTAGCTGGGTCAGCAATCACCAGGAGTTACTGTGCCAGGCCCCTGCTTGCCACTGCCCATGTGAATTTGCTTCCACTTGCGGTTCCCAAGACCCACATCCAACCAGGCTGGTCCTCGACCTCTGGCAACACTGTGTGTAACTACATTTAGCACTGCCACCCTCTTAGCTGGGTTGGTAAGTGCCAGGAGTTACTGTGCTGGGCACCCCAAGTCGCTTCAGCCCACATGGATTTGCCCCCATTTGTGGGCTAGTCCCTGATCACGAGCAGCTCTGCACACAACCATGCGTATCACGCCCTGAATTGCCGCACCCAGGGGCAGCCTCTCGTCACCTGTGGCTTTCCCCACATCTTTCTGCCTGTGGCTCTTGTTGCTTCTGGTCTCTGCCATTAGTGGTTCTCGCTGCCAGAAGCCCCACGCCCTTCAACCTTCTGGTCTACAAGCACGGTCCCGGCCACCAGCAGCCCTGGTCTGGAAACCCCACTACCAGGTCAGCCCTTCTGGGTGCTACCGTGCTAGGCGCCTCCCAGTTGCTGGTGGCAGCCCTGCATAAGCAAGACTGCAGCGCCAGGGTTTTACTGTGCCTAGTGCTTCCCGCCACCCACATGGACTCCCACGGTCCTCAGTCTTCCTTTTTACCACCTCCTAAATCTGGTAACTCTCAACCTGGCTTCCCCAGGTGCTCTTGAGCTCCCCCTCGCTCACAGTTCTCTCCCAAGTCTTACACACACCCTAAGCACACTTCTGGACTCCATCTCCCACACACACAATATTCACTTTCATCTGGAGTTTTTTCCAGGGGGCTTTTTCTTCCCCCTCTTCTTTTTCATTATTTAGTCTTTTGCTGTCTCTGAGGTGTTGATCTACAATCACTGATGGTTCCAGGAGAAGTTGTTTGAGCTGCCGAACTTGGTGGGGTGTGCCTCTCATCCGAAATCCCCTAGGGCCACGGAGATGAGGTTTTTACTCCCAGGTGAGGCCTCATTTGTGAGAAACGACTGCTCACTTTAAAATTTTAAAAGATTTATCAAACCTTAAAAAATACAACAAAAGACTGAATAAGGAAAAATTACAGCGCCGCTGGGAGTTTGTGGCTGGCAGCCACATGCTCACTCACAAAAATGTCTGCACCGCCTTTTATACCCCTGATGTTGCATCAGGCAAACTTGGCCCTTCCCAAAGTCTGTCAATCAACTCTTCTTCATTGTTCATTGATGGAGACTACTTTCTTGCAACTTGATTGGAGGTCAGGTGTTGTCATGCCGTGCCTCCTAGTAACAAGCCTTCCCTATCCCAACTGCCCCATGCAAGGGGCAAATGTACATGTCCTTCCTCCACATGTTCCCGACAATTAAAACTGTCCAGTGGCAACAATAAGAGGGGGAGGAAGGAGACTATGGGGAGAACAGAGAACATCCAAGCAACAAACCACAATAACACAACTATACATCAATAAAACTTCTCTTAACATATACATAATAATAATCTCTTAATTGCGAGAGCCAATTATCACATGACTTATCTATTACAAGTAAATTAAGATTTATATTTTCTCCATTTCCAGTGAAAATTCCAAAGCATAATTCATGCAGGTGACACATTTTTTAAAGAGAAAAGTTCTAAAATAATTAGGTTTACCTCTTTGCCTTTAGTATCTCCATTTTCAATCCATTCAACAGTTACACTTTCATTATCTTCATTTAGAGATGTTACCATAGCTTGATGAATTCGGCCTAGAAAGGAAATACAAAATATGGAATAACAGATGAAATTTTTTTCCAAAAGTTATTTTAATTTCTGCTCTGAGAAATGCAGATAGAAGCAGAAAAAAAGGAGTTAAAAAAAAAAAAGTGATAAATAGAAAATGATTCCTGGCCACACTGTAAAATGGCTCAGACTTGATCTAGTCAGAGGCTGGATCTAGACAGAGGCTCTAATGGGACAGTCAGCATACAAGTGAAAAACTTAATGAACAAAAAACTGAGTGGCAAGTAAATAAAATACCATGTGAAAGTCACACAACTTAGACTCTTTTCTGAGTTTCCCTTGGGTGGGAATGTTTCCTGAGGTGCATTTCACAAAGGCTTGTTTGTCTCTGTTCTAGGCTGATATAAAATTAAACATCCTGACATAGCAGGGAAGTCCCTTGAAACTGTATTCTGATATCCACTTCTTGTGGGTATTCAATCAGCTGGTAATTCAACTAAAATTAAATTGCTTAAAATTTAATACAAATCATAATTTAAAAAACAATTATTAACACAGATTGTTAAGCTGAAGTTAAGGTGCCATTGCTATGATTTCTTCAGTGAAATATCCAAAGCCAGAAAGCCCCCACAAAGTACAATAAAACTAGTAAACATTCAGTAGGAATAAGGATTTTCCTTCTCAAATACATAGTGTATTGTATTTTTAAAATGCTATCCATCATACTTTATCTTATTTCCTATACATGGTAGCAAGAAGCAATTGGAAGAGCAGAGCAGCCATGCACTGACACAAAGGTGCACTTCACATTGATTTCACATCTGTATTTTTCCCCTAAGAGTACCAAGTACTGTAGTTTCTAAAAACCATGAGTCCAGTGTGACTGCTCCTCTAACATCCTCATTTAATGAGCCATAGCACAATCAACCCCTTATTCCATCTCATTTGAGAGGGAAACACAGGTGATACAGTAAAAAAAGAAACTGTAGCAGACAAGAAAAGTCTCATAGAATAAGTAGGCCTTTGCTCATTTTGTTCACTCTTGCTCTCTGATAATTCACAAAAGGTACTCTGGGAAGTGTACGGGTGGCATGAAAGGCAAAAAATAAGTTATATAATCAGAAAACAAGTTACATAACCAGTGCATGGACACCTCGTGTTTGAGGTGTTGATTGGTTAGGGGTATGCGTAAACACTGCATGATCAGAAAGCTTCTTGGGTAAGAGAACGTGTGAACAGCAACACCTGGAGTGCAGGCAGCCAATGCATGTTTGTTTTTCTTCACAAGAATGCAAACAGATAAGAGCTTAGCATCGGAATAAAGCATAAAAAGGCCTAGCTTTTTGGCAATAAACTATTTCTCTGCGGTTGCCAAGAGGAGTCCGTGAGTCTTCATTTATCATTGCTACAAGAAGCCTAAATAATGTTATCTCCCCCCCCAAAAAATGAACATGTAAAGTTTTATACACCCAGCAAGTATTTTCATTGCAACTGTACTTAATCCTTCTATGAACTCTCTGAAAACCACAGAATTTTAACTTGCTTGTAGCTTGTAGCCTGCAGCCCACACACACCCACAGAAACACCCACAAGTGTCTCTACCAGGCCGCCCTCAGTCCCACCAAGCTCACCTGGACACATGCCCATACATCCACACAGCTCCCCAGCAGCTCTGCAGGACGAATGCTGTCTGGTAATTCTCACATCCACACACTACAGTGTGCACTTCCTCTTGTAGCACAGTCAGGCAAATCCACTCCTCCAATGCCAGCAAGTCCCGTCTGTCTGCCATCTCTGAGTTACCCCCCCAGAGACCACACTTCAGCACCCACCCTGAGCCACGCCCCAGAAGTCCAAGGGCCACATGCAACTCCAAAAGCACAAGCCAATTGTCCTGGAGCAGTCCATGCATATGTTGCTGCTCCTAGGCATCTGTTTCACAGTGAAACAAAGCATGGTCTTTACACATCTGCTCTTGTATGGGTCTCCACCTTACATCTTCTCTCCTTTCCTAAGTCTCCCAACCTCACAAATCCCCTCCAGTTTTCTCCTCCACCGATGTTTTCAAACGTCTATTTCAGCCATTTCAGTCACAATTTGACAATTTTCAATAGTATATGTTTTTATACAGTCTAAGACTCTTAGGGCCTGCTAAAGGACAAAAAGGAAGAAAAATCTTATCCCAAAGTATCTCACCTAAGAATGCTAGTAACAGATGTAGTGGTTTAGATTTCCCAATTTGAATTTCTTGGTTAAGAAAAACTTCTGTTGTTGTGAAATTCTTTTCATTTTCACAACTGAGTGAATGGGTTATGTCAACTTATGGAGTGTCATTTTAAGGATGAGCTGTTCAAAGGAAAGTCTCTCTTTACTGATTTCTGCAATCATTTTCATCTTTAAGAACAGAGGTCTTTTTTTTTTTTTCCTGAGACAGTCTTTTTAACTCTCATCTCTGTTTCTCTGCTTAAACTCTACAGAGCATCACTGTTTTAACATTGGTTGTTTCTACTCAGGTTTACATCTGAACATTCTAATATCCCCACCATACTTGTTTTTTTTCCATGAATTAAAGGAAATACTGTAGTTATTATTGTCTATTTTTCATGGCATTACTAAAAGAACTTTCAGTCTTAATACTAGGACATTTCTTTATTATCTTTCTACCTGAAATTTAAACTCTTTTTTAACTGACCCTGGTTTCTTCGTGTTGTCACTCTGTCCTTTTCCTCTCACCCAGGAGAACTATGTTTTGTAGGTTTTATTTCTGTACTGAAAGGGTCAATATTTCACCCATGCCGGTAGGTGTTGGTGGGCAGCGGCTGAAGCAGTCACGGTGATAGATTGGATTGCAGCCACGCTGGGTTCTTTTCTCTCCCTCCCTGCCTGGCACTCACTGAGGGGGGCTGCAGAGGGAGGGG
>VWYI01034261.1:1130-46137 GCA_013399455.1 Anthoscopus minutus
TGGGGCTGTGAGCTCCGTGTGCTCTGTGGGGCTGTGAGCTCCGTGTGCTCTGTGGGGCTGTGAGCCCTGTGTGCTCTGTGGGGCCATAAGCCCTGTGTGCTCTGTGGGGCTGTGAGCTCCGTGTGCTCTGTGGGGCTGTGAGCTCTGTGGGCTCTGTTTGCTCTATGGTGCTGTGAGCCCTGTGTGCTCTGTGGGGCCATAAGCCCTGTGTGCTTTATGGGGCTGTGAGCTCCGTGTGCTCTGTGGGGCTGGGCAGTCAGGTCCCCTGTATGCTGAGGGGGCCTGCGGTCAGGAGCCGGGTGCCCTGAATGCTGTGGGGCTGAGATCAGGACCCTGCTGAGATCTGAGGGTCTGGGGTCACCTTGTGTCTCACATGATGTGGGGCTCAGTCCCCTGGGGCCCAGGCCCCCGTGTGGTGTGGGGCTGGGGCTGTGCCTCCTGTCTGGTTTGGGGCTGGGGGTCAGGCCCTGCTGTGCCATCTGGGATGAGGCTGGAGCTTCTCTTTCCATGGGATGGAGCCCCTTTGGGAGCCAGGGCTGGGGGAACATCACACAGACACTGTGACATTTGCAAGGGTTCCACAGCTCCGTCTCTGGAACAGGGATGGAGGTGGAAATGAGGTACTAGGATGAGTCATGGAGGTGTAGAAGTGACAGGAGCTGCAGGAGTAATTTCCATCCTGTCTCCTGCTGTAGGGCAGGAGCCAGCTTACACCTGGTATCAAACCTGTTCTTTAAAGGTCCTGGAATAAAGAGGAGTAAAAGGGAAAGTAGAAATTAAAGAAGTGTGGGAAGAGCCTGTGGGATTTCCTCACTGGGCTGCTATTCCTTTCCTTGAGCCTTGTTTGACATTGCAGCTCTCAAGGAGGGTCCAAATTTGTGTTTTTATTCCATTCAGCAGAACCAATAAAATGGCCAAGCCTGCAGGCATCAACCACAAGTTCCCAAACCGAGGATTATTTCACTGGCTCAATATTCCCCCTGCCCATTAATGAAGATACTTCATTTGTTCCCACAGCCTAAAACTTCCATCTGAGCTGTTATTGCTTTCTGTGCTGAGAAATCTTATCCCAGGCGAGGCTGGACCCTTCACTATTGCTCTTCACACCAACCATGGTGGTTTCTTCCTTAAAAGTAAACCCCATCATTATAAAATATTATCATTTGATGCTTTTCCATCTAATTCAGTTTCCTGCTTGGAGATGGTAGCCCTGTGTCACTCAATCTGTCAGGATCCCTTCCCAGCCCCACACATGAATTTTGGGGTCTGGCAGCTTTATTTGTGGAGGTGACATCATGGCATTTTTTCCATGGTAACAGGAGGGTGCTGAACACAGGAGCTGAACGAGGAGATTTTCAATGGAAACAGAGCAGACAGCCAAAGGCAAGTCTGAGATATTAATTAGTTAATTAGGGTAAAAATAAAGATGAATGTGGGAAATCCCAGAGGCTGACAGGCTCATGCTTCCAATTTAATGTTTTCTTGCAGACACACCTCCCATAAATACATTAAATTTGGATTAGTCCCATTTTAGAGAGGAGAAAACAGGCACTGAGAAGAAGACAACTGTGATCAGGCAGCACTGGCAGATCCTTCCAATGCCTCCTTTCTGCTCCTTGACCTTGGCTGCAGTAATTCCTTGGGATTTTCAGGGCTCTGCAGCCTGTCAGTGAGGTGTGACTGTGGTGGGTGTTTCTGTCCATGAGGAAGGACTTTTTCTCCTCAATCTCTGGAGCAGGGATGAGCTCCTGGATGTGTGGGTTTCCTGTGGGTTCCATGCAGGGTCCTTGATTTTACTGGAGACTCTGTTATCATATACTTTCATATTTATTGATTTAAACATGGGATAAATATTCAGATTAATTTAATAAATGTGTAATTCTCCTCACCAGCAGACTTTGGCTGTGCTGGAATGAGAGATCTCACTGGTGGATGGTGGATGGTGGAATTTCATTGCAATCTCCTCTGGTCCTTACACACCAAACAGGTCAGAGTCTTCCTTGCCCACACACAAACCTGCTGCAAGGAGGAAGAAGAAAAGGAGGAAGAGGAGGAGAAAGAGGAGGAGGAGGCAGTCCCTGCCTAGCCCTGTGTCATCACTTTTTAATCATCACAGTCTCCCCACAGGGTGATTATTTGTTTCTTCAGAGCATTCCAGGCTGAGGAAAATGGCATTTACATACACAGAGATCATGGGAAGTGCTCGTTGCTGTCCATCCAGCAGGAGATTTGGTTTAGTATTGGAGTTTTTCTGTTTATTTCTTCTACATGTTGAGCCCATCTGAATCTCCCAGCACAAGAGCTCCATACTTGCACACTCGAGTGAGCTGGATAATGACCCTGGAAAGCCTGTCCTGTGCTTAGCCAGTCCAAGAATCCACCCAGGCATGAACCACGACTGGAAATACTCCTCTGTGGTGGTTAGAGATGCTGCTGTTGCCTGGCCCCAGGTGGATAAAGCCACAAGCTTAGAGAAGGCACTTAGGTGACCTCAAATGCTACTTTTAGCTTGTCCCTCCCCAGTTTCATCTCATTTATACCCATCCTATTCCCCTCTGCTGCTCCCTGGGAGGGGCTGGTCCTCATCAGTGGTGGGGTGTCCTGGGCAAAGCCAGCCTGGAGGAGATGAGGAGGAACAAATGCCAGCTGGAGGCCCCTGTGAAATGTACTGGGGAGCACTTTTGATCACCTCATCGATGCCCATGGTGATGCAGCTTCAGCATCAGCACTAAATATTATTCATTCCCCCCAAAACAACTCCATGTGTGTCCTCCTGAGGTCTCATCCACTTGCCTCATCCACCATGTCAGATGTTGCTTTGTCTTCTGAACAAACACCCTGCTGCTACCACATTTGTTGGTTTGAATCCCAGGATTTCTCCTGACATATGTTATTTTCCTCCTAGAAGCCATAAGCTGTGGTAAACAAACATTTCCAGGCACTGGGAACATGGGACATGGGTTTTTCCATGGCTGACTTATTTGTCTGGCAAGAACCATAAATTCTGGAGGTTCAGGGCTGAGGTCAGCCCTGGGAGCTGGGCTTAGAAAAAAATTCTTGAACAGGCATTTGTTTGTGGAGTTCCTTGCCATTTCCTCTAAAACACATTGTTCTTGGGGAACAAGATAGGTCATTAAGGATGCCACATGTCTAGTCACCCCAGTCCTGCAGTGCTGATGTGTCCTTGGAGGCCAGGAGGAAAAAGAGGAGCTTTAGCCTAGGTATGCTCTGACCCAGGCTCAGTGTCCAGCTCTGCTTTGGGACAATGTCCAAGTCTGTGCCACTCTAGCTGCCTCAGTTTCTACAAGTTGTTTTTCCTGGGTTTAAGTTGCTCGGGGCAGGGACTGTATCCCACCAGGGACATCCCTCAGGGACAGCATTGCTCCTGTGGGGAGGGTCCTTCTAGACCCCCATGGATGGGAGCTGTGCTTGAGGGGCTTTGGGTGCTCCTGAGGAGGAGAGGGTGCATGAGCTGAGATAGGAATGGGGACAACAGCAAGGGTGGAAGAGAAATCCAGCCTAGGGCTGCAGAGGAGGCCAGTGAGGGGTGATGCATCCTGGTTTTGGGGGGCTTTAGGGTGCTTTCCTTTCTTTGAAAGAGGAAGAAGATGACAAAGGTGAATGCGGTGGGTTCTTCTCGCAACAGCAGCTGCTGCGGAAAATCCCCGGGAGACAAATGGTGGGGATGGGTAAGGGGAGTTCGCAGCCTCTTTTTTTCCAGCAGCCTGCCCAGCTCGGGGGCATCTCCTCCGCCCCTCGCCCTTTCCCTCCCCTGCAGCCCCCCGGCTCAGGAAGAGAGCGAGGGGAGGGGGAACCGCCAGGGTGTTCGGGGGGGATTGTCATGGTTACCTCCCTGGCAAAACAAATGGCTCCACTGAGTGATGATGATGATGGTGATGATGGTGATGGTCACCCAGACAGCTCCGGACACTTTGAGTCAGCGGTGGGGGGCGAGAGACCTACCCTGGGGTTCCAGAAGCCCCCCATCCCAGGGGAGCCAGACACCCCTCCGGCTCCGGGCAGAGCCTCCCCGCCGGGGCACATGTTGCTGCAGCCGGTTCGGTAAGACCCTTCCTCGCCCCCCCGGAACCCCCCGGGCTCCCTGGGTTCCCCCAGCCCCGCTGCCCAGTGGGGAGGGTCCGGGGGGTGAAGCCACCGGTTGCTGAGGTGGCTGATGGTGCAGCGCTCCCCCACCCTAAGCCCCGGCGCTTGCTCCTCTCCCTCTCTCCCTCCCTTTCCCTCTCTCCTCATCTCCCTCTCTCCCTGTCTTCCAGAGACAGCGCTCCGCAGCCGTGCCTGTCGCCTTCGGGATTCCTCCTGCCCTTCCTGCCCCCCCAGCCCAGCCGCAGAGGGGCTGGAAGAGTGGGTGAAGTTGCTCCAACCCCCCCATTCCCTTCTTCCTTCTCCTCCTCCTCTCTCCCAGGAAAGGTAAGAAAAGCAGTGGCTACTCTCCAGTTGCTCCTGCACCTTTTTAGCTCCGCAGGGGTGGGTGTGAGGGGTGTGTGTGTGTGTCACTTCCCAAGGCTGTGCACGATCCCAGCACAAAGCCGCTCACTGAAGAGATCCCTGTCATAATATTTGTGCAGGCACAAGCCCACACTTTGCAAGCTGCTGCTTCCCAGCCTTGCTTTTTCCCAGCTGGATGGTGAGTCCCGGAACATCCTATCCCTCCCCAAAAATACAGACATTAGTAGTGACTGTGTCTGTCTCTGTGCAGGCAGACAGGGATGGATGGGGGGGATGATGCTGGGCTGCTGCTTTCCAGGGCAGCCAAGTGGGATAACCCATCTGTGGACACACTGGGGAAGGAGGAATGACCTTGGCAGGGTGAGGGGGGCTGATCCCCACAGTGAGGGTCAAAACACTGAGACCTGGCTGGAATCCACCACACTGGCTGGGGCAGAGCAGGACAGGGGTGGATGGAGAAGGGCTGTGCTGCTCCTGGGGGCCCTGTGTGTCTCCTTGGATCTGGATGCATCCCAGGCAGGAAGCAGGCTGCCTGGCAGGTTTAGCCCAGCTGAGGGGTGTCTGGGCCAACATCCCCCACTACCTCAGTCCAGGGATCTTCCCCCCAGCTGTGAGCCTGGTAAGCTGGAGGTTCACTGACCCCTGTGTCAGAAATATGTGATTAACAGCTCTAGGAAGCGGCTTGGAACATGAATCCAGGTCTGTGAGACCTAGCTTTGGGGCTGGCTAGTGGTCCAAGACACCTGCCAGGGTTATGGCTGGCAGTCCCCAAAATCTGTCCCTGCCAGGGCTGTCAATCATGTCCCAGCCTGGCACTGTGTCACCTCAGGAGAGGGGTTGCTTCCACTGGGCTCTGGAAGGAGCAGCTGCTTCCCAGTCTTTCCCCAATTTCCATATCTGAGGCCTCAGGGTGCCCTTGGGGCCAGCAATCCTTGCCACTGCTGTGGCAGTGGAGGGCCATGTTGTCACTCTCTGGGGGCCTTTTTTCCTGGTTTTCTCCAAGTGGGATAGTCTGCTTGCTTGAGGCAAGGGGAGGCTGGAGATGGGAGAACAGTTCCTGTAGCTTTTCCTCAGAGTATATCACAGGTCTGCCACGATGGATCCATGGCTCTTCCAGACAGAGCAATGCTCTTTCAAACCCCATTTCCTCCTATGGCTTCCTAGAGATATTTTGGGGATTGATCCCAATTTCCTGGCCAGGTTTGAGCCTTGTGCTTTGGGAGAAAGCTGCTAGAGGGCTCCTGTTAGTCTTAATCCTGACCTGCAGTGATGTGGGTCAGGCAGGTGAAGTCATGGGTCCCTCAGCAGCTCCCCGAACCTTGCTGCCCCTGAAAACCAGGGACAATTCCCAAGGGAATTCTACTTGAGAGCCCTGAAAGTTTGGGAAGCGCAAGGTTTCTCCTGTCTTGGATTTGCAAACAGGAGGGAGTTTGTTTCCCCGTGGCGATTGCCCAGGAATACTGATGGGAGGCTGTGGTGCAACAGGCATCCTCGGCTATAGCCCTGTCCACCTGTACATCTCCGCAGGGTGCTCCGGCTGTCGTCATCCCGGCGAGCCACTGGATGTCAGTGTTGATTGAGACAGACGACGTGGAAGGAATATTTTACCCAGCCGCAGGAAACCAGGCATCCTCTGAGCGGTGGGGATGTGCCCCAGGTCTAGCTCGGACCTGGAGGCGAGATCTCCAAGGGAACCCGTTTGTGGCCGGTCAGGGTTTACAGCAGGGCGGGGCAGCGATTCAGCTGCTCAAAAATGCGTCTGACACGAGGTGTGGCACCAGGGCTGGGCTTCTCACGGCTGCCCTCCTGTCCTGGGGGGCGGAAGCAGCCGGGCTGCCCCTGATTCCTGCCCTTCAGGCAGCAGGGTCGGGTTGAGGTGTGTCAGGTTTTTATCCCAGCTCCTGCTTTGGCTCTCCCTATCCTGTTGACAGCTGCGAATGCCACAGATCCTGTGGTGTGGTACAGCTGGGACCCCAACCCACTCCTGGCAGTCGGGTCCTGCCAGAAGCCAGGCTGTGTGCTCATAGTTTTGCTCTATTTTCCTTTTCAATGCACAAGAATACACCTCAGAGGAGCATTATTCTGCCCCTGTCTTTACTCCACGTGCTCAGACAGATTTATCGAGGGCACATCAGTGCTTAGAGACACAGACGGACACCCAGGAAGCTCCAGGCACCACCCCCAATTTTTCAGGCACATAAACACCTCTTCCCATCCCATAAAATCCAGCCCCAGGCTCTGGGGAGTGCTGGGACAGACGCAGGGGCTGGAGCCTGTGCTCCTGCTCTCAGCCCTGCGCTCCCCGCACGTCACAGGGACCGGCCGCAGACGTCGCAGCAGCATCAGCGCCTTCCCCGTCAGTCGGGCACAGGAATTGGCCGAGGGTATTGCCTGGAGTGGGGTGATCACGTTTCTGTGTCTCCCTCCCCTCCGTGGCCAGGAAGAGCAGTGGATTGTCATGGAAAGGATGCTTACTAAGGAAGGGGGAGGTGGGAAAAAGATCAATCCAGTAGCAGCGTGGTGTGCCAGGCCCAGGACGCTGCTGGCCGAGGGACAATGTCTGTCCCCAGCCCTGAGGTGCTCCCTAGCTGATGGCATTACCGGTGTATTTTGATGGCTGAAGGTGTTAAGCAGTGGTTTTCCTTTTTGCTGGGATGCCAGATGCAGTGTGAGGTCGGGAGGCACCTGGCCAGGTCTGGGGTGGGATGGCCCCGTGCCTGCTGTGTGTGGAGGCAGGACACGTTTGGTGGCAGTGGGGGGACATGCTGAGGACTAGTGAGGGGACATGGCCCTGAGGTCTAGGGGCACACTGTGCAGTGTCAAGCTGTTGGTAATTCTTTTGGGATGCAGGGTCCTGCCAGGTCTCACCCTGAGAGTCCAGCCCTGTGGCCTGAATGGAGACTGTGCACACATCCCAGAGCAGCAGAGGCAGGATGGGGAGCAGGCAAGGGGCTGGTGCTGAGCTCCTTGGGGGCACGGGAGGAGAGATTCCAGCCTTCCCACTGCTCTCCCTCACTCCAGGCTCTCCTCTGCTCTCCCTTTCCATGCTGCAGTCACTTGATGGCGTTGGTGACACGAGCTGTGTGGAGCAGCCCCATGGCTCTGCTGGCAGCATCCCCTATCAAAGGGTTTTTGCCGGGAAGAGCCCTCTGAGCCCTCCCTGTCCTTGTGGGGCCAACTTTCTGGCTGACACAGCAGTGAGGGCTGATGCCAGGCTCCTCTGAACCACCTCTGAGCTGCACAAGAGGTGCAGCTTTTCTGGCTGTCCCAAACAGGACACGGCACAGGGCTGTGCATCTCACCAAGGGTCTCTTAGTGCTTGTCCTGGCCCAGGTGATGCAGAAATCCCTGCTGGCAGAGTGGTTCCCATGGGAGCTATGTCCCCAATCTTCCATGGGTGCAGCAGATGTGTGGGGTTTGGATCTCACCCATGGCTCTGCACTAAGTTCCTGCTTCCAAGCTGAAGTCATGCTCCCAGAGCCCAAATTCACCCCTCTGGCAATCCCATAATGAATTCCTGTTGTGCCAAGCTGGGAGAGAGCTTCTTCCCATTATTATTTCTTCCCTAAGGCAAAATCATTCTCTCTCCTTCCTTCCCCACCTGGCATTTAATCACTTCCCGATCCTTTGATGGCTTCTGCCACATCTCAAAGTGAGGGGGACCTTTATTATCTCTCCCTGTGGCAGGTGAACTCTTGCCAGCTCCTGATTTCCCAAGCGCTGTTGGCACGGCTTGGAGCACCCCGGAGTGGGATGGCCTCCCCTGGCTCAGGCAGGGCTCCCGTTCACCTCCTAATTCTGGGGGCTGCACCCCCACGGATGCACCCCCGAGTTCCCTGGGCAGCATTTGTGGTGGAAGGAGAGGTGGATTCAGTTGGGAATGGCTGAGGTTCTTGGCCGGGGGTTCAGGGGCGTGCCTTGGGATTACTGCCCTCCATCATCATCATCTTCGCTGCTGTTTCCTGTGCTCCGTTTCCCTGGCTGCCCTCTCCCATCCTGGACAGCCCTTCTTGCTCTGCCTGGCTCTCCCTTTTTCCTCTCTGAACGCCGTTTTCCTGCCCGAGCACTCATCGAGCTCGTGGCCTTGATGTCTTCTGTAGCATTTGCATATCAAGGTGGATTTTAATAACGCGGGACTGGTAGGGAATGAGAAACTGATGTATTTCAGTGCTGCTGGCTTCTCCTGGGCCCCGTAAATCACTGCATAAAGCATTGCAGAGCCAGCCAGGGAGAACTGCTGCCTAGCAACTTCTCCTAGTTCCCCGGGGGAGCAGGATGTGGCCGTAAAATCCACCTGAAAAGTCTCCTTTAAAACGCTGAGGTTTGGGGGAGAGGAGCTGTAAGGGAGGAAGACCTGCTTAGGGAAAAGAGTTGGAATGTAATTGGCAGGAGTCACTTTGCATCTGAATGTGTCGGCTGAGCACAGGGAGGGATGAGTCAGCCCATGCAGGAAGGATCTGGAGATGCAGGACAGCAGAGCAGTGGCACCTCCCCAAGATCATCGAGGATGAGGATGGGCGAGGGTATGGGAGGAAAGGAGGATGTCTGGCTCTGCCTGCCTACTCTTCCTTCCCCAGGAGGAAGGAAAACTCATAAAAAAGATCATAGTCTTATCCTGGAGAAAGTTGTTGGTTTGGAGGATAATGAGGAGAAAGAGGGACAGGATAAGATGTTGACCTGTTCTGCCCAGACTCCAGCTGTGTGGGAGCTGGGGACTATGGACCTCTGGGGCTGTCTGTCCCCAGCCGGGGAGGTTTCATCTGAACCTCCTCCCTTGTGCCAAAGGGGATTTGAGGCAAGGGTTTTCCTTGTGTCTTTCCACCAGGGTCTTGCTCCATCCCCATCACTGCAGCCATCAAACCCAGGTCTCATCCTGTCCCAGGTCACTCACCTTTCTGTCCTCAGGACTTCAGAATAACGTGGCACAGCCATGCAATCATTTTGGGTGCTCAGGGCTCCACATTCATTCTCACCTTTCCCTCTCCAGCTCCCCACCATCACCCAGAGACACCTGGGAAGATGCCAGGGCTGGTTAACCGGGTGTCCCTGTCCCAGCTGCCCCTCATTGCGTCCGAGGTGACATCCTGTGTCAGCGGCTATGCCTGTGGGATGACAGCCCTGCTCACCTACCACAACCCAGACCCCCAGGCTTTGGAAGGCAAGTTTTAAGGAGTGAAGCTTGGAATGGGAACTTTAAAGTCAGGATATGGCAGTGCTGGGTTTCTATGCATGCCTTCAACCTTTAGATGCTGGTGGAAAGCACAACCAAGTGTATTGTGTCCAAGTCTACAGCTTTTTAGGTGTGAAAAATCCCACAAGTGGGATTTTTTTCCCACTTGGAAAATGCCAAGAGGAACCTGGCTGGTGGGTCCAGGGAAGAGGTGGGTGTTGCTAACATCCCTCCTGGCTGGCAGGTCTCTTTGTGTACCCCTTGGACGAGGGCACGACTGTCGTGGGCTTCGAGGCGGCCGTGTCCCAGCGCACTGTGACAGTGCAGATCAAAGACAAAGCCAAGATAGATGACACCTACTTCAACAGCTGCAGCCTCCCTCCTGGAAGAGCTGGTGATGGAAGTGGTGAGGGGGTTGAGGGTATTTTAGGGGAATGTGGGGAGAAAAGGAGGAGAAGAGGAGTGGGGAGGTGACAGAGGATGGCTGGCTGGTGTGTGCTGCAGCACCAAAGGGCTCCTTTTGTGAAGCTGAGGGGTTGTGGTGCTCATGCCAAAAATACCAGTCTTACCCATCTTGGAAAGCACTGCTGCTTCCGGGCAGCAGAAGTGCTTCACCCCTGCATCACTCCTGAAGCACTGCTGCTTCCGGGCAGCAGAAGTGCTTCACNAGCACCAAAGGGCTCCTTTTGTGAAGCTGAGGGGTTGTGGTGCTCATGCCAAAAATACCAGTCTTACCCATCTTGGGAAGCACTGCTGCTTCCGGGCAGCAGAAGTGCTTCACCCCTGCATCACTCCTGAAGCACTGCTGCTTCCGGGCAGCAGAAGTGCTTCACCCCTGCATCACTCCTGAAGCACTGCTGCTTCCGGGCAGCAGAAGTGCTTCACTCCTTCAAAGGAGTGATGCAGAAGGTGGGGCTCTTTAGAGAAAGCTGATGTGTGCAGTGGGGGTGGCTTTGGGTGTTTGATCCAGGGCTGGGGGTTGTGGGAGGCCTGGAAAGGAGCATTTTCCATGGCTGCAATACCTGGCGTGATCCAATCTCTGTGCAGGAAGGATTATGATGGATGAGGATCTGGAGAGGATTGTTTTTGTGGCCAACCTGGGCATGATTCCTCCCCTGGAAAGTGTCTCCATCTTCATCAGCACCTCCTCTGAGCTTCAGACACTGCCCAGTGGGGTGGTGAGGGTCCTTCTGCCAGCTGTGTGTGTCCCCAGGGTCCCCCAGCCCAGCCTGGAGAATGCCAGCAGCTTTTCCAGCCACCAGCTCCGAACGTATGGAAAACCACGGGGTGGGCTCTGTCTGGGATTGATCCTGGGGAATGCAGGGAAGGCTGAGCAGGAGCTGCAGGAGCCTGCAGGCTTTACCTCTGGCAGACCTGCAGTTTCTGGGTGGATAGAACACATTCACAGGGTATATTTGGATTTATCTCACTGGCAGGGACAAGCGCCTCTGTGGATCGGGGAGCCCAGAGCCAGGGAGCGGGTTGTGCCTGGCTCAGCTGCTGGACAGTGAGGCCACCAACCCCTTTGAGTACGAGTTCAGCTTCCACCTGGAGATCCGAGGGCCGTGTTTGCTGGCAGGTAAGAGCACTGGGGCTGTCCTGCTGCAAAAGGCTGATTTCTCTCTTCCCCAAGGCAATGTCCACACTCCTCCTCCTCAGTGTAAATCTATGTTGGCAACTTAACTGTGCTGGGGTGGATTTACCAGTACAGGGTTGATGCTAATGTGGGCTCCTATCCTCTTCCACCTTGTCATCCCTTTTCCCTGGTCTCCCCCCATCCTCAATCCCTACTGGCACCATGGTTTCCCTGGGCAGGAGTTGAGAGCCCCACACACGAGATCCGAGCAGACGCCGATCCCTCGGCTCGCTCTGCCAAGAGCATCGTGATCACGCTGGCCAACAAACACACCTTCGACAGACCCGTGGAGATCCTGATCCATCCAAGTGGTAGGTGGGCTCTGCTTCCCCTCTGCTGCTCTTGCCCCTTCCTGGGATCCTCATCTGTAGCTCTGGAGACAGCTGGATTGGTGCTGGTCTTGTGAATATTGTCAAGGTTAGGCTTCCCAGGAGGTAATCCTGACCCCTCTCAGGGATTTCTGAGCTCCCCAAGCTCACAGATACTGCTGTTTTCCCAACCAAGGGTGCCTGCATCTCTGCCAGACCCAAAGTGTAACCACAGCTGTTCTTCACACAATTCTCTGCGTTTCCAGAGCCCCACATGCCCCACGTCTTAATGGAAGAGGGTGACATGACCCCTGCAGAGTACGAGCAACACCTGAAGGGGAAGAATGATTTCATTAAAGGCACTAAGAAAGACCCCAGTGCCAAGAAAAAGGTGAGAAACACAAGCTGCAGGTGCTAGCTGGGGCTTTCCATGGACTGGAGCTGAGCTAGAAGATGATTCCTTGTTTCCAGCATTGAATATTACACTGTCCCAATGAGATCTGCAGCATCCTCCCTCAGAGAGGGGCTTGTGTGGAAGAAAAGGGGAAAATTCAGCAGTGCTGCTGATAAACGGAGAGGGGAAGGAGCTCTGAGATGGTTATTGTGTGTATAATTAGTGCTAGTCTAGCATAGCATAATTAGAGAGGTGAATTGTGATAGCATTAAGGGTATTATAATTATTGCAGTGACATAGAATAAAATATTCTTTTAATTGCTTAGTAAATGTTTACTGTTTCTGGGTAGCTGTCAGAGAGAAAGAAGTGATTTTCCTGGGAATAATGAGCTGAACTGAAGACAAGGTAGGAGAGACTTCTCTTTGTTCTGCTGAGCAGCAAAAAGAAAAATATCTGTGCTGGGATTTGTGCCTCATTTTCCAGCAGTTCTGAAGGAAGGAGTGACAGCCCAGCACTTTGGCGTGTCTGGGATCAGTGGAGAGGAGCAGACAGCTCAGAGCCCTCTGGATTTCCAGGGTGGGCGTCTTCCCCTAAGGGACAGGTTGTGCTTGTGTGGCCACAGCTGGGGCTGGCAATGTCAGCTCCTGTTTTACACAGCCAGGGCTCTCCTGTGTGCCCAGGGATGCTCATTTCCCCCTAAACTCCTTCTCCGTGTGTCTGATCCTGGGTCCCTCTTGGCAGACATCCCGGACCTGCTGCAGGGATGCCTCCCCAAGCTGCTCAGATTTCTCCTTTCACCAGAGACTTGTCAGCCCTCCTCTCTTCCCTTCCCTTTGCCCTCTGCTCTCTCTCACAGGGCTGGGACTCCGCAGGCATCTCCTCTAATTGTGTTCAGCGTGTGGCAGGTGGAACGAGATGAAACTCCCACGCTACGCCTCAGATGGCTCCCTAATTATTTCTGCATCTTTAGCATGTCAAATTATCTAAGGGGGGATCATTCTGGAGACATTTCCCTGCAGGAAAGCCACCTGTGCCCCAGGAGGACTGGGAAACAACTGCAGGGAGCAGAGAAAATGCCTGGAATACCTGGGGTAGATGATGGGCTGGAATTGCTGCTGCTCAGAGCAGGGCACTGGCCACTTCTTGGCTTAAATTAAATTAGCCCAGAAATTTCATCAGTAAATGATAATTGATTCTCCTCCCTCAGTTATGCAAAAGGCTTGGATGCTGTCAGCTGCAGGTTGGTGGGGATGGATGCACACTGGAATCAACTTTCCTTGACAAAATCTGATTAGTTTACTGTAATTGGATAATGGGTGAAGAGGAATGGAAGGGAGGTGAGGAGATGTTTTCTTTTCTGGATGACCTGTAGCAGCCCTTCTGAAGCTGTTTACTGAAGATTTGCCTGTAAAATTCCCTCCAGTCAGTGAGAAATCCCAAAATGTGGGCTCATCTTGATCACATTGGAAATTTATATCATGGATAACCAAGAACTTTCCAGAGAGTTCTGTGGATGGATCCAGGGCCATGATTCAGTATTGGGACAGAGGCAGCAAGGAACACTCTAGTCTGGAATGCAATAAACTGGAAAAGTTGTTAAAGAAAATAATGTGATATGGCTGGAGGGAAGTGGAAAAAGCCTTTGATTTCTCAGCAGCTGATTAATTATACCTCACAACATAGAAGGGAAAGGCAGGAGGATGTGTGGGAGCATGGCTCATTCCTGTGAGTGGGTCCTGTCTTTTCACTGGGTCAGAGAAGCAGCACTCAGGCAGAGCTGAAAGCAGAGCTGTGTGTTAGCCACAGGGAGTTAGTGAGTTTTAGAAAACAAAAGTTGGTCGTCAGCTCACAGACTAAAGAATGTGACTCATAGGTGGAGAAAACAAACCCAGTTGTCTGGGGTCTGGTTTTCTCCCTCTGAAACCAAAGAGAAAAGCAGCCAGAAAGGAGAAAAGAGGCAAACAAAGCCCCCGAGGATCAAGCTGCTGTTGAGGAGTTATTTCCACACTCAGACCCAGGGATGAAAGGCCACGGCAGGGCTGATGTGAGGTCCTGGAGCTCTCTCCAAAGCAGCTGAGGCCATGAACCCATTTCTGCTTGATACACACGTAACAGCACATTATAAACCCATCACAAGAGGTTTTTACCCGTTTAATTTTATCCCATTTGTAATGAATACTTGAAATAGAAGGAGAGAAAATGCGCAGAGCCACTGGAGCTGTGTGCAGTGCAGAGATCATGCAGGTTCCTATCGAACCGTGGCTGGAGCAGACGGTTCAGCTTTTCAAAACCTTTCAATCCCTACAAAGAAAAGTGATAAAAGAAATGGGCAGAAAAAGCAGCAAACCAGAGGTGGCAGGAATGAATTGGAGTCCTGAATGCAGCAGATCAAGGGCTGCATCTTACATTTCATTAGTGAGTGACCATGGAGAAAACCTCTGTTGTGCCTTGGTGGGATGCTAAGCTGTGCTAATGAACCAGGTTTTCGGGAAGGATCTAATAAAATGTTTGGAGAATCGGTTTTGCAAGGGGCTGGGTAGGGCCAGGTCTTTGGATTTCTTCTCCAGGCTTTTATCTGAGAGTGCAGTTGCTCCATATAATCCCAGAATGGTTTGGTGGGAAGGACCTTAAAGCTTATCTTGTCCTAGCCCTCCTGTGGGCAGGGACACCTTTCATTATCCCAGCTTGCTCTGAGCCCCGTCCAGCCTGGCTGTGGACACTTACAGGGATGCTGAATACTGTGGATATGGACAGAACAGGACACCTGGACATTGGCCCACCCTGGTGCTGTCACCTTCAGGGCCAGAACAAGCAGATTCTGGCCCACAAAAGGCCATGCACTTGCATTTCTAGCCCTGCTCTGATTCCCCTTGAACTGAAATGGGTTGGAAAAATCAACCTCTGGAGCTGTCTCCTGCTTTCTTTCAGACGGAAATCATCAGGAAGCGGCTGAACAAGGACATCCCTCACCACCCTGTCATCATGCTCAACTTCTGCCCTGACCTGAGGACTGTGCAGCCAGGCCTCCAGAAAGCCCAGGGAGAGTTTATCTTCCTGGTAGACCGCAGCAGGAGCATGAGTGGTGTGAACATGAACCGTGCCAAGGTACCTGCAGGAGGGGAAGCACCTGCCTGTCAACAGGGATGAATGAGAGAGAGCAGTGGGGGTGCTGAGAGCATAAATGTTCATTATCAGGGGATGGGGGGTAATTATGGGCTGTATTTTAGTCATCTCAACCACGGCTCTTGTTCGGTACCTGCAAGGAAAGTGACTCTCCCCCATTCTCTTCCCCTTCCTATCAGAACATAAAAGCCAAGATTATTTTCTTTCTCTCTCTTGCTGGCATGTTTTGTGCATCCCTTTTCCAGTTCTCCCTGTCTCCAGGAGGGCTTTGGGTGATGGCTGTCTAGGAGAAAACCTCCAGGGAGCTCCAAGGGGGGTGAGGTGCTGACCATGCATTGGGAGAGGTTTTGCTGATCAGCACCTCTGTGAACCCACAGAAATTATTTAAACATGAGACATCCCTTTTCCAAACACAAATGAATGCCAGCAGCTTGGTGGATGGCTATGGGAGTTGTGTCAAGACCCCTGAATAAAAAATAGCATTGTCAGGATATTTTGTGGGTCTGAGGTTCCCCTGTCAGATGTAGCTCTTACCCAGAGCCATCCCTGGTGCAGGACCCTGCACTTGGTCTGTTGAACCTCACGAGGATCCCACAGACTCACTCCTGAGCTTGTCCATCCTCTAGCACATCTCTTTTCCCATCTGTCTGCAGTTTCCATGGGAACTGCCAAAGAAGGACAGACACCTTCAGCAGCAAGGGTTGGGATGCTGGGGAGCCTGCAGATGGCTGCAGCACACCCCTGGGATAGGGAGGCTGTTCCCAAGGGGAACAGAATATCTCTGGGGTTGTGCCCCCTTCCCCCAGCGTCTTTAGGAGTCTGGGAATCTTGTCCCAGGGTGGACTTTTGCTTTCCAACTCCTGGCATGACTGGGTTTGGGCACCACAGTCTCTGCAGCCTCTGTGGATGCAGGATTGTCCCCTGGGGATGGAGACCTGCAGGATCAGAGCCCTTCTCTGAGAGGTCCTAGAATGGAAACCCCATTGCAAGAGGGCTGTAGAAACAGGAAAAAGGCTTTTGTCCTTCAGGAAAAAATATTTTGAGGGGGATTTTGGAGGAGATACCTCAAGGGAGAAGCTCACTGTCCCTCTTTTGAGTGTCCCATCCTTGTGTGTCACTCACAGACACCAGGGACCTAGCAGCAGCAGCTGTTCTGAGAGGGTTTGGGTGGGTTTTGGTTGGTGGAACCTTCTGCATCATCCTCAGCTGGCTGGATGCATGGCATGACAGGTCTTGGGGCTGTGAAGCCTCAGGATGCCCTCAGGGATGGGGTGGAAAGGCCTGTGTGGAGCAGAAGGACGCCTGTCCAAAGCAGCTGGAGAGGAAAATTCAGGGATTTAAATTTCCTGTGGCCAGTTCCTTTCCCACCCTGATGCAGCCAGGGAGAAGAGCCAGGCTGTGATGGTGCTTGCTGGCAAAACTGCATTAATAACTGGGAATTGACTTTTCTAGAAACAAACATCCCTCCTTATTGAGTTGCCATATAGCTATGGAGTGCAACAGGATCAAGATCAATATTTACCATAAGAAGCAATAAATCTTTCTGCTTGCTGAAATAGCAAGCAGGCATCAGTTGCCCATTTTGGGAAGTGCTTTAAGAGAAATATTTGGAAATTTGTATTTTTTCCCTTGTAATGAGTTCCAAGATGGGATGTCAGCACTGAGATCTGGAAGAGCCAGCATCCCAGGAGCCATCTGGGAGCAGTGGTATAAATATATCCTCGTAGGTTTGAGATAACAGCTTGGATTCAAGCACTCCAGAGCCTGTTAAAGGGCAGCCCTGTTCTTGTACATTATTCCACTGATTTTCAGTGCTCCAGCTCTGTGTTCTGGCTGACTCTTACAGGCTTTGGGAGCTGGCAGGACCCAGGCAGGAGGTTCGCTGTGTCCCTCTGTGGTCACTTGGTCTTTGCCACAGGTAGGACAACTCAAGGAGGCTGTTCTTGCTCGTTTGACCTTGGCAGCTCCTCCAGGGGCTGGCTCGAGGGTTTCTGCTGCCCTTGGCAGACTGGCAGGAGTCTGCCTTGATCAGCATTTAAATAGAACCGAGCTGCTCCTGAACACTTTGCTTTACATTTTGCTTTAAATAAACACTTTGCTTTAAATGGGCCTCCTCTCCTGCCACATAATTGCTTCTACAAGCTCAAGAGCTCCTTAGGCAGCTCTTGCCCAGTTGCTGTGATCACAAGCTCTGCCCTGGACTTGTCCACAATATCACTGACAATTCAAGTTGCTCTGCCTTATGTAAAGCCCAGGAATAGACACATTAGATAACCACCTCTGGTAAAGAAAATAGCTTAAAACTGTCGTCTGTCAGTTATTTTAATTGAAGCCAGCTTTGAATACAAGAGAATTGGGGATGGGGGAGGCTTTTCCTTTTGTGTAACTTTAAGCTGTTTGTTTATTTTCTGCAAGTTTAGGCATTGAGATGCATTGCGTGTCGCACTTCTCAATTTCACACTCTGCTTCTCACCCACCAGCTCTGTGCTGCAGCACTGTGTTGCCAGCACAAATTGAATCCCTTAAAAACAAACAGAAAAAATTGTTCAGTTCTTTGTTGTCTTTTTTTTTTTTCTCCCAAAGATTCCCCATTTTCCTCACTGCTTCGGGTCCCAAATATCATCAAGGGACTTTGAAAAGGAGGCAGGGGAAAGAAGCAGTTGGGTTGTTGTCAGATGAAGGTGGGAATAAGATGGGATGGCTCTGAGCAGAGCTTTTAGCAGTGAAGTTGGGGCAGCCAAGCAGAGTCCAAGGGTGCTGATGTCTATTTGCTTTCCACCCCTCAGGATGCCCTCTTGGTCATCCTCAAGAGCCTGATGCCAGCGTGTCTCTTCAACATCATTGGCTTTGGATCCACCTTCAAGACCCTCTTTCCTGTCAGCCAGGCCTATTGTGAGGTGGGTGAGCCTACAGTCCGTAGAATCACAGACTGGTTTGTGTGGGGAGAGATCTTACCACGGGCAGGGACACCTTCCACTATCCCTGGGTGCTCCAAACCCCATCCAACCTGGCCTTGGACACATCCAGGGGCAGCCACAGCTTCTCTGGGCACCCTGTGCCAGGGCCTCACCACCCTTAAAGAATTTCCTTATAGTACCAAATCTAACCCTGCCCTTTTTCAGCTTAAACCTCT
The DNA here is from genome assembly GCA_013399455.1 of Anthoscopus minutus. Lineage (NCBI taxonomy): Eukaryota > Metazoa > Chordata > Aves > Passeriformes > Paridae > Anthoscopus > Anthoscopus minutus. The sequence continues at coordinate 19,363 of VWYI01034261.1, forward strand.
TCTGCCTCATCCTGGCACTCCAGACCCTTGTCCTAAGTCTTTCTCCAGCTCTCTTGGAGCCCCTCCAGACCCTGGAAGGGGCTTGAAGGTCTCCCCAGAGCCTTTCCTTCACCGGGATGAACAGCCTCAACTCCCTCAGCCTTTCCTATGGTTCCCCTTGGTGCTCAGAGGTGCTGACAATTCCACTGTTCCTTTGGCCAGGAGAGCTTGGCCATTGCCTGCCAGAGCATCAGGAGGATCCGGGCTGATATGGGCAGCACCAACCTCTTCTCTCCCCTGAAGTGGCTGATCCGCCAGCCCACCCACAGGGGCCACCCCCGGCTGCTCTTCCTGCTCACGGGCGGGGCCATCAGCAACACCGGGAAGGTGCTGGAGCTGCTGCGGGGCCACTCCTGCTCCACCAGGTATGGGCTCAGCCCTGCAGGGGCAGAAACCTTCCACAGGCTGGCATGTGCCTCCCCCTGAGCACAGCTCCATCTCACAGACGTCCCCACTTCAGAGACAGAGGCAGGAGAGATTGCTGCTATGAGCCATGGGAGAGCCTCAAAGGGTTTGGAACGGATCCCAGAAGTTCAGATGCTTTTTAAACAATCAAAAGCAGGATAATTGAGCTGACAACTTCACAGCTCTCGGATGATGCTTCCTGCTAAGAGAGATTGACACGCCAACAATCTTCTTTGCTTTTTTTTAAAATTTTTTTTAAGGCACATCTGGGACTGGCCCCAGCTGCTTCCAGGATGGAGCTGTGCAGAATTGAATATGCTGAAAGGGAGCAATGTAAAAAGCAGCTAATTTGTGCATGAGCTCCCAGCCTGGTTCCCCAGCCCCGATCACAGGCTGTTCTGGTTCCTCCTCTGCCTCTTTAAGGGGCACAAAACATGAGAAAAATGTAAGAAATCTTGATTCTTCTTCCATCTCTCAGACTTCAGGGTTATCAGGGAAGCTGCTCTGTGGGTTTGTAACTGCACAGAGGTCTGATTGTTTCCCAGTGTAGAGGGCATCCCACCATCCCACCCCTGGCTCTTGTGGAGCTGAAGGGCAGGGTTAAATGCAATCAGAGCTGGAGTGTGGTCTGGGGTGACCCTGGAAGGGACAGTGCTGGGCATGGCCCATCTTAAAAGAAGATCAGAGCCTTATTTAGGAGGGGTATGAGACTGGCCCAGGATTTGCAGCCAGCTGAGGATTAAAACCCTCCAAGAGAAAAGCCCCTTGTGCAGATGCAGTTTGCTGCTGAAGCAGTTTGCTGCTCAGCAACCACTGCCCTGCCCAAATGTCATATCCCCCCCATTCCCATGCTCCTGGTTTCCTGGCACATCCATACCCACCCAGCACTGCCCTCCCTGCCTGGGCTCCAGCTCAGCTTCCAGCCTTCAGCCCAAATCCTGATTCACAGACCTGGGAGTCTGAGGGAGCAGCCTGGCTTGATCCTCCTTCCTTGAGGAAAAGTTTATTTTTGTTGCAAGCAGAGATAATGACTGGATATTTAGTGCTATTGACCACAGCCAGAAGGGAAAAGAGCTGAACTGAGAGCAAAGCAGCTTGTTTGTTTTTGTAGGGGAGGTGAAGGCTGCTGGGAACCCCAGTGTGTCACTGCTGAAGGCTGGTCTTTGGGGAAAGGGTTTGGGGTCTGCTGAGAGGAGGGGGCTGGTGGTTCATAGAACCCCAGAATGGTTTAGATTGGAAGGGACCTTAAAGTCCAACTCATTCCATAGGCAGGGACTCCTTCCATAGCCCAGAGTGCTCCAAACCCTGCCCAGCCTGGCCTTGGGCACTTCCAGGGATTCAGGGGCAGCCACAGTTTCCCTGGACAACCTGTGCCAGGGCCACCCTCACAGGGAAGAATTTCTTCCCAATATCCAGTCTAACCCTGCCCTCTGTCAGTGAGAAGCCATTCCTCCTTGTCCATGACCATGTCCAAAGTCCCTCTCCAGCCCTTTAGGCACTGGGAGGTTCCCAAACCTCCTGCCAGCCACGTAAAAGAGGGGCTGGTTCATTTGCTGGACATAGCAGTGGGATAAAGCCAGAGGGAATTTCTGCCTGAGGGAGTGTGTGAGCTACACAGGGCTGGGGGATGGCTTTTCCTTTGCATCCTGATTCTCCCTGTCCCCTCGCAGGTGCTACAGCTTCGGCCTCGGGCCCAACGCCTGCAGGAGGCTGGTGCAGGGTCTGGCTGCCGTGTCCAGGGGCATCCCTGAGTTCCTGGCGGAGGGCGAGAGGCTGCAGCCCAAGGTACAGCCCCACTCCCCGGGGACTGCCCCGCGGGGCTCCAGCCATGCTCTGGTTCAGCGAGGCCACGCTCCCAGCGCGTTCATTCCCCATCCTGCCCTGCCTTCCCAGCCCGCCTCGGCTGCAGGTGGGCGGGCGAGGAAATGAAGGAGCATCGGTGTCCGGCCGTCGGGGGGAGTGGGAGGATGTGTTTGTGTTTGCCTCGCCTGCGGCTGGGGGCAGATGCAGCAGCTCTGCCTTCAAAGGCAGCGCTGCCTCAGATACGGCAGGGCAGAGGGACCGGCATCAAAGCAGCCAATTAGTTTTGAAGTCGGGCTCAGCCCCGGCATTGCTCAGGCGAGAAGGACTCGGGGTTGGAGCGAGAGGAATGCGCCGTGGTGGCTTTGCTTGTTAAGCCGACTTTAAAGCCTCTCCATTCCCTCTCTCCCCATGAAGAGTAAAACCGTGTGCTCCAAATCCGGCATAGGGATGGCTCTGTCCCCTGGTGAATGCACAGAGTCCAGCCTGTCACCTACTGCTTGACTAAACCCAGAGAGAATTGGGTCTTTAGCTCCTAAATATCTCCAAAAAGCCAGCTCCTACCTTCTTGATCTCTCAAGGAGTTCAGCAACTCCACCCTCTGCAGGAGTCTGGAGCACACAAAAAGCTCTCTGAGACAGAACGGCATCAACATTTCTGATGTAAATTAAAAGCAAAGATGGTGAAGAGAGAGGTGTTTAATAAGAGCTATTAATAAGAGCTTTGCAGGCTGTGCAGCTCAGTGCCTTCAGCAGTCTGAGGCATCAATTAATGGCCTTATAAAACACAGCCTGGTGTGTCTTCCCAAGCCTGTGAAAAAGCAGGGAACAATAGGGAATATTTGAGCTGTTCTGTCTCTAAATCCGGTGTTCAGTTTCCCTGGCATGCAGGGAAGCTCGTGTAGATGGCTCCCTGGGAGGTTTGTCCATGAGATATTCACAGGTATTGGTATTCTCCACATGTGTAACTGGCAGAGCATTGCTGATCTCTGGCAGTGGCTTGTGCCAGCAATGAGCTGTTATGAAAATATCAGTGTGAGGGCTAGGCTTGGGACAAGGGCTGGGGCTCAGACCAGTGAAGGCTGTCAGCGTTTCCTGGGTGCAGGAGGGGAGCAAGGGATGCTGCCTCACATCAGAGAAAGATCCCTCAGGCCATAAGCTCCCACCTTGCTCTAGGCTGGCAGCGTGTGTGAGATCAGCCCTGTGCTCCATCACTATCTGCTCATGGTGAAAAATCATGGAATCATGGGGTCATTTATGTTTGAAAAGACCAACCCTGCTCTGTCAGGTATAACTGTGCCAAGGAGATGGGGGTGCTGGGATGGGCCTCAAAGCAGACTAAGAGGAAGCAGACTGTCAGGAGAGGGTAGGAATCAGCTGATGGGTTTGTTTGAGGGGATGTTCCCCTTCCCTGCAGCACACGGCGCCTGCACCGTGGCTCACGCCGTGTCCAGCTGGTGTTGAACCTCTCCCCCGCCCTTTGCAGATGATCAGGTCACTGAAGAAGGCGATGGCACCGGCCCTGAGCGATGTGTCCGTGGAGTGGGTGTTTCCTGAGAGCACTGAGGTCTTGGTGTCCCCTGTGAGCACCAGCTGCCTGTTCCCTGGTGACCGCCTGGTCAGCTACGGTGTCATCTGCGACACCTCCCCGTACCTCTCCAACCCCAGATCTGTGAGTCCGTGGGGCTGTCCCAGGAGCAGAGGGTGTTGCGGTGTACGCGAGAGTCTTGGCTCTGTGCACAGTCAGGGAGTGTGTCCTGCTTCCCAGCTGTGTCCCTAAGGCAGGAGATGGGTGGGAGTTTGGAGGGCAGAAGTGGCTAAGGGTGCTGGTGCAGCCTGTCTCAGCTGGGAGCTGCTGGGACCTGTTCCCTCTCTGTGCTTCCCCCCAGGACAAGAGGCGGCGGTACAGCATGATGCATTCCCAGGAGTCGGGCAGCTCTGTTTTCTTTCACTCCCAGGAGGAGGGAGCAGGCTTGGAGAGCTGGAACCACTCCAGAGACTCGGAGGGCTCCTGCCCCGCTGAGCGCTCCCCCGACCACCTGGGCGTGGGCAGAGATCCCGGGGGAGAGTCGGACACGGACACCGGTCAGATTTTCCTCTGTACGCGCCGGGGGGTGATGCCCGTGTCTCTCTGATCAAGCTCCTGTCACTGGTCCCCCAATTTTTTTGCCTGATTTGTACATGTCTTCAGCTGCAAAGAGCTGGAGGAGTTTGTAGGAGAGATGACAGATCTCCTGAGGCTTGAGCGAGTCTGTTTGGTTTGGATGTTTTATCCAAACCTGTCAGGAAATCAAGGGAAGCCCTGGTGAGCTGGGTTCCCTGGAGAGTTTCAAAGCAGCTTTAGCTTTGGCCACATAATTATTTACAAGCTTCCCAAGCAGTGTGAGGAGGAGTGGAGTGAGCAAATGGGTAGCTCTGCTAGACCATCGCTGTACCTGCAAAGCAGCTGCCCAGTCAGGAGAGGGGGGGAATGGATCCAAAGCACTCTGCCCAGGGTGTCACTCCTCCCCACCAGGGCCTGGCTGGGTATTTATGTCAGCAGCATGTGGCATAAGGCAGCTGGTTGCACCCTGGAGCTGGGGAAACCTCTGTTACTCATGGGATGTTCTTCCCTTTTATTCCAAGAGGAGCTGTGCTGTGCATCCCCTCAAACTTGTCAAAAGCAATGAGAAATCGTGTCTTTCCAAGGTAAATTTTAGTCTTGCTCTGACAGGAGCGTGTCTGCACTAATTAAATTTCATTAGTAAACCCTTTGTCTTCTCCAGGGAGATTTGGGGAAATGCAGTCAGGCTTTTTTTGGCTGAAAACTCCTCAGACGAAACCTTCCCAACCTGCTCTCTTGACATCCCCAGGAATTTTGAGTGTTTCTATTTCCTTTTGTGGTTTCTTTGCTTTGCTTAAAACTTTGCAGGGCTGAGTGTGGCCCCCTGAGCTTCGGCAGGACCCTGGGGAGGGCTCCCTGCCTCCCAGTGTGAGCTGGGGGGTGCTGCTGGCTGATCCCACTCTGGTCTGGAGCTGATGCTCTCTCCCATGGTTCAGGAACAGAGGTGAAGGCTCTGGCCAGGAGACGGGCGTACAGCACCACCCAAATCTGCGACCACGAGCCTCGCAGGAAGGTGCCCACAGCCAGCGATCCTGGCACAGCCCTGGTGAAAAATCCCCTCCGGAAAACCCACCTGCAGGACCTGCAGCAGGTCAGCCCCGAGCCCTGGCAGGTGGATTTCCAGGTAGGTAATCCCCCCAAGAGGCTTTTCCTCTGCAGGTGGAAGCCAGCAAGGACAAGGAGGAAAATATCAGGTGGATAAGAGCCCGAGGGAAAGAGCCTGACTCACACTAGTCGTAAAATATTGATATAGATGATAGTAAATATAGAGAATAGACAAAGATAGTAGATATAGAGAATAGATATAGAGAATAGATATAGAGAATATCTAGAGCTCTGCAGCACACCACAAACACTGGGGAAACAAGCCAAGCAGGGAGCAGAGTGCCATCCTTGTATGCCATAGCAGTTCCTCCCCATGGGAGCCTGCTTTTTCCCTGCTGCCCTTCCCCTTAGTGGCCTGTGCTTCACCTTGCTGCTCCTCTGGTCCTTCTTACTTCCTTACAATTTAGGATTCAAACTCTACCCATGGCTGTGGCACTTCTGTGCCTAGCAGGGAAAAGGACTTGGGTGCCATAGCAGGTTCCCAGCTGGATCTGCAGCCTTACTCAGCATTGGGATGAGATGTGAACCTGTGTGATGATACATCTGCTGAACAGGGTTTTGTCCCCTGCCTGCAGCAGGTGGGACTTGGGCAGATTTTTCAACTGATCTGTGAGAAGGATAGCAATAGTTTTCTCTCATCCTTGGCATTGCTGGGATGCTCTGCTCTGCAATCAGCATCTGCAGGGCTGGGAGGACCAGCAGCACTTGTGTTCCCATGGAAACTCGGAGCGGGATCGGGGACTTTCATTTCCCCTCTGCTGTGGATTAGAGATCACTGGGTGAGGGGTGGGAGGGGAGATGGGTGCAAAGGGCTCCACAGGGAGGGATGAGACCTCTGCTCTCAGGCTACAGCAGTGAGGGTGGTGAACAGCATCAGTGACCAAGAATAAGCAGGTTTTAGGGGTACTGGCAACATTCCCTTATTGGGAAGGTCCCCAGAGCATCATCCTGCCCTCTGAGGGGTGCCACCTCCAGCCTCGGGCAGGGGTGGAACTGACTCCCTTCTGGAGGGCAGTAAATGGTTAACAGCATGAAGCCTGCTCTTAATTAAATGCAGCCTGGTTTTGCTATCCCTCCTGCTGCCAGGGCTCTCAGCAGCTCTCCCAGCTCCCAGTCCTGCTGCCAGGGCTTGACATTTTCAGGGGTGTGAAGCCAAGCCCTCAGCTCATCTCCACACTTGCCATGCTGGGAGGGAAAGGTCAGCGCCAGCCACGGGCAGCTTAAGCCCTCAGCTCCATTCCCAGCTGGCTTCCTCTGGCTGGGAGGAGAGCTTGGGCAGGAGAAGGAGCACGTTTGGAACAGAAAGGGTCTGAAAGGATGTGTCAATATTAGCTTGGTAAATTGTGGCTGGAGCCACCTGGCTCCCATTTAGTTGGTGGTGTGATAGAACAACAAAATTTAGGTGGTGGAGGTTGTATTCTTGTCTGTCACTCAGAGAAAGTATCCTTCCATCCACCACTTTCTACCACCTCTGCTCCTTGCTGGTGATGTCCTAAGAATATAGTTTTTCTGTTTTAGATGGTTCTTTCCACAGCCCTGGGGACAGGAATGAAACCCAGACCTTGCAGAGGGGATGTGGCACCAGAGGTGCTGGAGTGGGGGATTCATGTCTCCTGAAAGTGGAGAAACAGTCTCACAAAGAAAAAAAAGAAAAAAAGAAAAAAAGAAGAAGATAAAAAGATAAAAATTCCTTTCTCCCATCCCCTGCGCCTCTCTCCTTTCGTTACTAAGCAACTGGTCCTTGATCTTTCTGTCTCTCTTCTTTTCTTTGGTTCCCAAGTGAAGTCATTAAAATGTCTGGAGGGATGAAACTCATATTTCACCTTCTGTATGTCTGGGGAAAGAACCCCTGGGGCCAGGGTCCCTTGGGGACACCCCAAAGTCTGGTGGAGGGCTTTGTCTGGGCATGGATCCCAGCCAGGAATGGGCAGAGGGAAGGAGGGATCAGAGGGGACAGAACAGCTCCATGCATGGATCAGAGGGGACAGAACAGGTCCATGCATGGATCAGAGGGGACAGAACAGGTTCATGCATGGATCAGAGGGGACAGAGCAGGTCCATGCATGGATCAGAGGGGACAGAGCAGGTCCATGCATGGATCAGAGGGGACAGAGCAGGTCCATGCATGGATCAGAGGGGACAGAGCAGGTCCATGCATGGATCAGAGGGGACAGAGCAGGTCCATGCATGGATCAGAGGGGACAGAGCAGGTCCATGCATGGATCAGAGGGGACAGAGCAGGTCCATGCATGGATCAGAGGGGACAGAGCAGGTCCATGCATGGATCAGAGGGGACAGAACAGCTCCATGCATGGATCAGAGGGGACAGAGCAGGTCCATGCATGGATCAGAGGGGACAGAACAGGTTCATGCAATAATCAGAAGGGACAGAGCAGGTCTGTGCCATTGGCTGCAGCTGGATCCAGCCCTAACATCTGCTCTGCTCACAGCCCCTCCCGGCCGTCCCGCTTGGCTCTGCCAGCCGGATCCGTGGTGCAGGCGCCCAGCACCCGGCCCTGCTCCAGCACAGCTCTGCGTCCTTCTGCCACGACACCAACTCCCCAGCACTGCTGGATGGGCTGCAGGAAGCCCCAGCAAGAGGCCTGGAAGCACTCGATGCCATCACCAGCCTGCCCTCCTCATCAGACAGCCGGAGCCCCGGGGACCCGGGTAAGTGGGAGAGGGGCAGGCATGGCCAGCCCCGCCCGCCCGTGCCGGGCTTTGGTGGCATTGCATCGCACCTCATGCCACCGTGTGAAAATTGGGAAGGATTAATTACGGTTCTGTGGTGCCACTGGGGAATTCAGCTCCCAGGGAGGTGATTGATGATCTGCCTGTCTCCTCTCTGCAGAGTCTGCCCAGCATCCATCCCTCACCTTTGAGACAGAGACCTCCTCCGACTGGGAGCCCCAGGACCTGGATATCGGCGCTGCCTGCAGCTCCCCGCCCTCCCCCAGGGCCCTCTGCAAGGCAGTGGTGAAGGGGCTGAGGAACAACGAGCCCGTGCAGTGGGAAGTCACATTTGATATCCACCCTCTGTTCCGGGAGCGGGAGAAGCGGGAGGATGGTGACACAGACCTGTGGAGTGAGACCTTCCACCACCTGGCAGCCAAGTCACTCATCCAGGATTTCGAGCAGCTCGCTGAGAGGGAGTGTGAAATCGAGCATGGTAATGCACAGCTGGCTTCAGGCAGACCCTGCCTGGCCTCAGGAAAGCTTTCCAGCACTCTCAGCAGCCTCTGGAATGGAAACAAAAGCTGCTGGTGGTGAAATATTAGGGAATGTCTCACACAGCTCCCAAATAACAGCCCCCTTCAGCTGCCTTCTGCTTCTGCAGCCTTGCTGCACACAATCATTCCCAAGCTCATGTTCCTTCCCACTCCTCAGGAGCAGGGAATGGCCTTGATGATCCTTGAGGGTCCCTTTTGACTCAGGACGTTCCAGGATTCTGTGATTCCTCTGCTTCATGCATGAGGCAACATGGTTATTTTTAAGGAGTTGGTCACTTGGAGCTGGCATCCAACCCCAGCAGCAGCCACACATCACTGCCCTGGGCCACACACGTGTCTGGGCCATGCCAACCCTGTTCTCCATGAAGTGCATCTATAAAATAAGAGCAGGAGTAGCAGTAGGCAGAGTTTAGAGGGATGCAGGGATACAGCCCTTGCTGGGCATGGATCCCCAAGCATGGAGCTGGGTGCAAGGGGTGGGGGAGCCCACAGGGCCATGGGCTCTGACCCCGCTGTCCCTCCTGTGGCAGGCTCTGGGCAGCGGTTCCAGCTCAGCGCTGTCCACACCAGCAAGGCCTGTAACGTCATCAGCAAGTACACGGCGTTTGTGCCCGTGGAGCTGAGCACCAGCTCCTACCTGCCCACCCTGGTCCAGTTCACCCACACAGGTAACATAGGGCTGGCATGTCGGTGGCAAGGGTGGAACCTTGTCCTGGCAGCAAAGGTGTCACTGGGAAGCTTCTCTCAGGGCAAACCCTATGAAGCCACAGCACAGTTTGGCATCACTCATACCCAAGGCCATGGCCAAGCTCTTGGTAGCAAGAACTTCTTCCCATGGCCAGGGAAAAGGTCTCCTCTAACGTCTGGGTGCCCAGAGATGACCAAAGAATCACATAATGTTTTGGGTTGGAAGAGACCTTAAAGCTCATCCCATTCCAGCCCCTGCCACCACCTCCACTGTCCCAGGTTGCTCCAAGCCCTGTCCAACCTAAGCTCGGACACTTCAAGGGAGAGAGCAGCCTCTGTTGCTTCTCTGGGCAACATGTGGCAGGGCCTCACCACCCTCATATCAAAGAATTTCTGTCCAAAAGCCCATGTGAACCTACTCCCTTACAGTTTGAAGCCATTCCTCGTCCTGTCACTCCTGTTCCTGACCAAGCTCATTCTGTGCTTTCATTGCCATCGTGCATGTGCCTGACCCTCTCTCTAACGCTGGCCATTCTCTTCTCTCATGCCAAGGGGCCAAGCAAGGCAACCAGAGGAAACAGAAGAGTTCAGGAAACAGGAGGCATCGTGGCTGTTCCCCTGCACATCCTCAGTCAGCATCTGGCCAGAATGGAGACCATGGATTTTACAGCATGAGTAAGATTCCCTGGGGTTTTATCTCCTGCCTGGTGCTACAGATCTCAGTGCTCTGGGACACCTTCTCTGGTCTTTTTTAATTCTTCCTTCCCCTTTACCTACAGTGCTCACCAGACACGTGTCAGGCTAGGGCTCATCTCCTTAAATGGCGAGGAAGCTTTAATTTCCCCCAAAACCCTGAAATGGCAGGTGGTGCTGCTGACAATGCTCGGGAGTTAATTGGCAGCCGTGCCGCGGATAACACGAGGGATGAAACGGGTGTAATTAGAGGCAGGGGGGATGTGAGACACTCACTTGTCACCAAATCCTCCACTAATGAAGACGAGTTGGATCGGACCTTGTCTGGCACTGTCAGAGCCAGAGCTGAATTAACAGAGTCCTGAAGAGGCTCATTAACCCCATCGTGCCGTGGGAGGGAAGGTGCTGGTTTTGGCTGGGTGCTGTTGCTGATGTGGTTCCTTGGTTGCAGATGCTGAGGAGAGCAGCCTCTCACCCTCCAGCACCCTGTCCTCATCTGCCTGGGAGCGTTGCCATGTCCCTGAAGGTAGGGAAAGAGCTGCTGGCACTTGGTGCAGCTCCATGGAGTCTGTGGTTTGGGCTTCTGCTGAGTTTTGGGGAATTTTATAAAAATTTATGACCTAAACTAAGCTTGTGAGCACAGGGCCTGACTCATTCTGAGGTACAAAGGATGGAACCTGATGTGGCTTTTGGTATAAATCTCCCCCAGGGTCATTTTTAAAAGGTGCGGGAATTTTATTATCCATGTAAAATATGAAGCAAGGGGAGAGGAAGGGTTGTGCCAAAGATTCAGCAGCCAAACAAGCCCATGTCTCAGGACCTTGATTGTTCTCCCTTTTGCTCCCCTGTAGCACCTTGTAACCCCAGCCCTGTTTCTCCCCAGGGCCACTCCACAGCCTGTCTGCTTCCTCTGCACAAGCCCAAAAATCCATCGAGAGGCTCTTTGCTGCCAGGTATGAGCCAGCTCCACGTTCCTCTGACCTCTGCAGGTGCCTTTCACCTGCGTGGGTCTGATGTGAACACTAGCCAGGGGGAGAGGAGGGACTCCCAAGGATAGCAGCTGGAGCTGGGGCTAAGCGTGGTGCCAGTGTCTGGGGAGCAGGGATGGTTTTGGAGGAGTGGGTGGGTGTCAGGATGAGCACAGAGGTCATGGACACCTTTCCATCCTTTCACAGGCTGACCCTCAATAAAACCATGCTGCTGGTTCGAGCTGCCAAAGGCTTCATGAGTAAATCTCCAAGCAGAGGGAGTCAAGTGGGCTCTGAGGGTGACAATGAGAGCATGGACTACCTTCCCCTGGTGAGCAGCTCCTCCCTGGGTCTTGCTGGGGTTGTGTGGTCACTGCAGGGGAGCAGAGGAGGATCCCCTCAAATCTTCCTCCTGCTGTCTCTTGTGACCTGCTCAGAGATGGAGAGCTGTTCCATCCATACATGCCTTTTTCCTGAGCTACCCACAAGTGCTTGGTGTGCCAGAGCTTCCCTTTGTGCTCGCCATCCCTTGCAGGTGTCCCTGCAGCTGGCCTGCGGTGCCTTCCTTCTGAACGCGGCCTTCTGCGAGGCCATCAACATCCCCATGGAGAAGCTGAAGTGGACATCACCCTTCGCCTGCCACCGCCTGTCCCTCAGCCCCTCCGGCTCCTACAGCACCAAGAAGAGCCATCCCTCCTCGGAGCACAAAATCCCGAACTCCAGCCGGCAGCTGCTGGTCCCCAGCGGGCAGGGGAAGGGTCCCACCCCTGCAGACATCGCTCGGGGAGCAGCGCCGGGGGCCACCGGGCGCCTTCGGCACTTGTCAGGCAGCGCGGCCGAGGGCATCTCCAGAGCCCTGAGAGCCGAGAAGGAGCTGTCCCCGCCGGCCATCACCATCCGCAGCTTCTCCTCCCCCGCCGAGGGCCGGGCCGACAGTGCCCGGGGCTGGGACAGCGACGGCTCCGAGCTCCAGGCTTTGCTCTTCGAGGCGGAGCTGCAGCAGCAGACGGAGCCCGAGGGGATGCTGTGGGCCACGGCTGTGGCCCTGGCCTGGCTGGAGCACAGCTCGGCTTCCTACTTCATCGAGTGGGAGCTGGTGGCTGCCAAAGCCAGCCTGTGGCTGAGTGGGCAGGACTTCCCCGAGGGATCCAGCCTGGCCACGGTGAAAGCTGCGGCCCAGCAGCTCTTTGTGCTGCTCCGCCACTGGGATGAAAACCTGGAGTTCAACCTGCTGTGCTACAACCCAGGCAGTGTGTAAGAGCAGGAGGAGGAGGGAGGCTTGGCTAGATTAATGAGGGCACAGGAGCAGGGATCCGTCCTTAAGGAAGTGCCTCCAAGGAACTGAACTCCTCTGCTGCAGGGATGTGTGTGTTTATTAGAGCAAACCCTGCAAGCAGAGCAGCCTGGCCAAAATCCTGCACTCAGCAGTTGGGATTTTGTGCTGGAAGGGAACCTACCATTGCCTGCAGTAGATGCTTTTCATTTTCAACTGGAGCAGCACCTCCAGCTACAGCAGTTCCCTCTGATCCTGGTTTCTTCTGGTCCCAGCCCAGTTTCCAAAGCAGATCCTGTGGCCTGCTCCACTTGCCCTGTCATAACTTAAATGCCTCTTCCCAGCCCTGAATCACTGCCAAGCCCCCACTGCAGCCCCTCAGCCCCGAATCCCTGCTTTCCTGAGGCTCCTGCCTGGCTCCTGCCATCTCAGATAGCTTTCAGAGAAGACAAAGCTCTGACAACATGCTCATCTCATGGATCAAAGGGAATCTGGGCTGGGAATGGCCATGTGAAGAGCAGCCCTGCTGTCACAGCCAGATGGATTGAGCCCAGCCACGCACAAACAAACTGGGCCAGTTGGAGGCTGTGACCAAACCCCATCACATCCACATGGTGCTGGGCTCCCTCAGGCCCCGTGCAATCCCAGCAGGAGTTTGTGAGATCCCTTGCAGCCAATGTGTGCCTTTGGAGCTTCACAGGCAGAGCCAGGGTGCCCGGGACTGAGGGATCAAGTGCCTATGGAGGGAGTTGCAGCCGCTGTCTGTGGCTGCGATGCCCGTGGAGCCCATCCGGAACCCGCTGCCTTTTGCTCCCTCCCTTGGCATGTAGCAGCCTTGCCTGTCCCAGCAGGCTTCTGTCTCGTGTCTGTGTGTCTGGGGGTGACACAGGAGGGAAACCAGTGCTGGGGACCATGAGCATCCCTCTGGTCTCTGCTCTGGTGTCACCTCTCCAGGGTCCCCAGGACCATGAGCATCCCTCTGGTCTCTGCTCTGGTGTCACCTCTCCAGGGTCCCCAGGACCATGAGCATCCCTCTGTTCTCTGCTCTGGTGTCACCTCTCCAAGGTCCCCAGGACCATGAGCAGCCCTCTGTTCTCTGCTCTGGTGTCACCTCTCCAAGGTCCCTAGGACCATGAGCAGCCCTCTGTTCTCTGCTCTGGTGTCACCTCTCCAAGGTCCCCAGCACCATGAGCGCCCCTCTGGTCTCTGCTCCCAGTGTGGCCTCTCCAGGATTCCCAGGATCATCCTTCCGCTCTCTGCTCTGGTTTCATCTCTCTCATGTCTCCAGAAGTTTCCCTCTGGTCTCTGTTCTCAGTGTCAGCTCTCTGGGTTCCCCAGAGCCTCGAGCACCCCTCCAGTCTCTGCTTTGATGTCACCTCTCTGAGGTCCCCAGAACTGTTGGCATCCCTGTGGTCTCTGCTCTGGTGTCACCTCTCCAGGGTCCCCAGAACCATGAGCATCCCTCTGTTCTCTGCTCTGGTGTCACCTCTCCAGGTCCCCATTGTGGCAATGCTCGTGGTGCTGCAGGTTTGCCAGCTGGGTGCCTCAGCACAGTCGTGTTCTCTGTTGTTGCAGAAGTGTTGTTGTCTCAGTAAACCACAGCCAGCTCTACTTCCCAGTGTGAGTCCTTTGTTTTGGGGTGAGTTCTTGGTGGGTTTCCCTGGGGCCACCCCAGCTGGTTGGAGCATTGTGTGGCTGTTCAATAAAATGCCCCCCAAAAAACCCCATTATGATTTAGTGTGTGAGTTTAGGTCAGGATTGCAAAGGGGAAAAGGAGCTGCCCTCAGGTTTTGGGGAATTTTGTTTTGCACAGCATTTGGTAAACTGATGGATCCAGGATTGTAAAAACTGGGGGAAATTGGGTTTGATTATTCTCTGAGGCAGAGATGGAGCTGAGAAATCTTCTCCAGTCTTTCTCTGCACAGTTTAACCTGTCACCCTGGTCAGTGCAAGGAAGCAGAAATCCTCCTACCTCCATCCTACACCTTCCTTAATTAGTGTTGTAATTACAGGTATTAATAAAGCAGCCATTGTGTCTTCCAATCCAAAGCAGGACCTAGAAGCTCTGCCATCCCTTATTTTCCCCTTGGCAAGCAAGGACCCCTCGGATGCCCTCCTGCATTTGTTGGCCTCTGTATCTGTACATACATCACAAAAAATAGACACTTCTGGCCCAGTTTCCTCCCTCTGGACTCCATCTCCGGGGATGGAGCAGGTCTCCCACGAAAGGGGACAGCTCCAGATGTTGGTTGTCTCCAGCCCCAGCATCTCCAGAGGCCCCCTCAGAGCACCTGCTTTGCATCCAAGGGGATTTTCACCCCATTAAGTATTTTTCTTAAAGAAGGGTACTCCTGTGCTGTTGCCGGGGTGACAACAAGTGCCTTATTAAGAGAAATTAGTTTGAATACAGTTTGCCAGCTGTGGCTTAATAAATAACCCCCTTTATGCTGTGTAAATTAATATTTGCACACAGCGCCTGCACGGGGAGGGAGAGCGGTCCCATCCCGGGCATCCTCGTGCCAAGGGGCGTTTTGGGGAGAGAACTGGCCAAATTGGGGTCATGGCGAGACCCGCCGAGACCCCTCCGTGTCCCCCCCTGCCCCGTCACCCCCGCGGTGGGGAGATTTTGCTGCCGAGCTTCCCTCCTGCCAGGGCCGCGGCTCCTCCTCCGCAGGGGCTCATTAGCCGGGAACCGGAGGAGCCTTTTCGTGCTTTGAAGGGTTATGAAACCTGAGGGAGAGGGGGAGGACGGGAGAGCTTAAAAAAGAGCCGTCGTGTCCCCCCCCGCCCCACAAGGCAGCCATCGCCTGCCGAAGGAAAAGGGCTGGCAGCCGTTCCAGCACAGATTGCGCCTCTGCCCCGGCCCCCGCCCGCCGCCGCCGCCGGGCGATGCCGCGGGGTGGGGAACTTTGCTTGAAAACGGCATTTTTTGCACAGAATTTGCCGTGTTTGGTGTGCGTGTGTCCCAGCGCTGTGAGGAGAGTGAGGGGGCAGAGGCCACGCTACAGCCACCCCCCGGGAGCTCCCGATCTCTCCAAATGGATGCGGCATCAACCTGCGCTGCTGCGGAGGGGTTCTGAGCCCACCAAACAAAGGCTCAGCCCCAAAACCTGAACCAGGGAGCAGCGTGGGTCTGTCTTGTGTTAACTATAAAATAGTTTCGCTTCGGGCATGTCTTTCGCTTTGATTTTCCCCATCCCAGGACCACGGGCATGCCGGCGGGGGATGCAGCCAGTTGGTGCCGTGGGCTCCATCACTCCTGAAATAGAGCCCAGGGGCAGCTTTTGGGTGTCGGAGGCATCTCAGTGAAGTCATGTGGATGTTATGCAAGACTTGATGATAGGTTGTAAACAGCTATTAAAGTGATTGACAGGCCCAGGACGAAGTTTTAGGGGGGGTAAGAAAGGGGAAAGATGAGTAATAATGATTAAAATAATTATCAAATCGAGACGTTCCTTGAATTAGGGGAAAGTTTTGTGAGGAGGGAGGAAGATGAAGAAATCACGTTTGAGCTGGAGATTGGGAGGATGGGGCAGATACTGATCACATAAAGTTTGGAAAGGAGGGTTTGGCTCCTTCAAAATCAGCTAAAAAAGCAATTTCAGCAGAAATTTGGTGGATTTGAGTTCATTGAGTGCCACTGGGTGCTTGCACCCCCAAAACCCAAGAGCTGAGAAGCCCAAGGAGAGCAGCCCTGAGGTAATTAGGAGAAACAAGCAGATTATGGGGAAGACAGCTTCTATTTATATATAAATACTGCAGTAATCAGCAGTGAAGGGCAAGGGAAATCCAATAGAAATATGTGACTGTTTAAGAAGCTTTTTGAGCAAAACATTACACAATCAGTTGCATTTGCCTGGCTCTCACACCAAGTCCCAAGAAATTAATGGGAAAAAAAGAGTGACCCTGAGCAGAAGGAAGGAGAAGGGATTTGCAGAAGCTTTTGCCCAGCAGATAAGGGGGAATCTTGGGAGCCTAAATGCAGATGTCAAGGGTGCCAGCAGCTCGCTTCTACCCCATGCCCCCCAACTTTGCAGCCAGAACGTGGAAGTTCAGCTCTGTACAGGTGAATTTCTCTTGGAGAAAAGATGCCTGGAGCTCCTCTGTGTTCAGGGGTGGTGCTGTCAGTGGGTGCTGACACGGAGCAGAAATAGCTGCCGGCCGCCCCACGACTTCACACATCGCCCTCGCTGCCTCCTGCAGCTCTGCCTCACCCCAGCACAGCAGAGGCTCTGGGGGGGCTTTGGGGATCCCACACGTGCCCTCTGCTGAGAATCACCTGAGCAATGGCTTTTAGTGGCAATCAGATGGTTGGATGCTCACCTAGAGGCTGGGAGCTCTTGGAGCACCTGGGGTTTGTGTCCTTTTGTGTTGGTTCCCCTCTCAGGGCAGCTGCACTGAGATTTTGGGATTTGTTAATCCTGAAGGCAGTTTGAGGGCTGAGGCTGAAGTTTAGGGGGGTCTCAGAGCAGGGATGGGTGCACAGCTGGGGTATCTGATCCTATCAGTGAGCTGATTGTCCCGGTGTTGTGCCTTTGGGGTGGCTGTTGTCCCCATAGAGTCATTTCCTATATAAAGAAGGAGGGTGGAAGTTTTTCCCCTTGCCTGCAAGGAAGCAGCATCACTGCCTAAGGGTCACTGGTGAGTGTGTGCTTCAGCTGTGGGCTTGCCTGTGGCTTTGCAGTGTGGGTTTTGGGGGCTGTATTTAAATCAGGACAATCAGCCCCTCTTGTCCAATGACCTTTGCTGGTTTTCTCTTTCTGTAAAATTACCTCTGCCATGGGAAGTTTGTGCTGGGCTGTGATGCACATGAGTCCTGCAGGTGCTTGTGCCATCCATGTGCAGCCTCTTGGGGTGGTCCCTTTTAATTGTTAGAATCAGTAAATCTCCTCAAAACACAGATATTATATTGCTCATATTTAAAAAGCCAAGCTAGAGGTCTGTGGGCTTCTCTGCTCATTAAATTTGAGGCTCTCTTAGCTCTTTGTTGTGGTTTTTAATCCTTTTTTTGTACAAGGCGGGAAAACAAGGGGTGTGGGTAGTGAGAACCTGTGGCTTTGTGGGGTGGGAAGGAGCTGGAGTCAAAACATCAATGCCAGTGCAGTGGGCACAGCACCTGGGAATCCCAGAAAGAAAGCCTGCAAAGGGTGTAAATCCCTTGGGAAAGGTGACTTGGTTGGCATTGCAGGTTCTTACAACCCTCCCTGGCCATGTGCTCATTGACAGCTGTGGAGTTGAGCCAGATCCAAAGCACCACAGTGGGCGTGAACAAGGGGTTTTAGGGCATGAACAAGGTGTTTTAGGGCATGAACAAGGTGTTTTAGGGCATGAACAAGGTGTTTTAGGGCATGAACAAGGGGTTTTAGGGCATGAACAAGGGGTTTTAGGGCATGAACAAGGGGTTTTAGGGCGTGAACAAAGTGCTTTAGGGCATGAACAAGAGTGTTTAGGGCATGAGCAAGGTGTTTTAGGGCATGCACAAGGGGGTTTAGGGCATGAACAAGATATTTTAGGGTGAACTGCCCTGTGCCAAACTCCCAGGGGGTGGCCAGAGGCACGCCTGGGTGCTGATGTGCTGCTGGTTTGAAAGCAGTGCTCATTGCCCCCGAGGGCAGCACTTCGAGCTGAGGGCTGATGCTCACCCACACTGCCCTGTCCCACAGAGGCTCCCTGGGAGCCCAAGCTCTGCAAGATGCTTCCCCAGCACCTGCTTGGTTAAAATGCTTTTAAAAATGGTCTTCCCCTGGGATTAACCCCAATTCCAGGCCTGGAAGTGGCAGCAGGTGAGTATTGGATGCCGTAGGGCTGGTGTGCAGGCTGCTCGCCGGCTTTGGGGGTTCTGGCAGCCTTTTCATGGCTTTTAAGGGTTGAATTCCTGCTGATTTTGGTCTCTCCGCAAGGATGGTGAAGGGATGGGGTCAGTCCTGCTGCAGGGGGCTGTGTCACCTCGTTTAGGAGTGGCTGCACGATGCCCTGCTGCATGCAGACTTGCTCTGGCCACGGATCCCATCCCAAGGCTCCGGGGCCGTGGTTCCTGTTGGCTTTTCCTCTCTCCTTGAGGCTGCACACGCTGCTGCCGCTTATGCAATCGCCGGGAGCCTTGTGTAACAGAGCCGCGGGCGGGGCACGGCCGCGGGCGTGGGGACGAGGGGACCGCGGCTTCCGCACGCCCGGAGCACGCCCGGAGCATCCAAGCCGGGCTCTCCCTCCGGCCATTCCCCAGGTGTGCGTTTTCCCAGCGTTCAGGGCTGCAGGGTGGATGCTCTGGGGTCTCGTGGCTGTTTGCCCCTGGCTAGGGCCAGGGAAGGGTGTAGCAGAGCTCCTGGCTTCCCAGCTGGGAATTAGACTGGGAATGCTGATACGCCTGGAATGAGTCGGCAGGGATCCGCTCTGAGCAGGGGTGGTGGCATGGGGGCAGCTCCCCAGTCCCCCCAAAAGGGCTGTCCTGGAGGGTTTGGGTTGGGCCACAGCTCCCAGAGCCCAGCTTCAGCCTCCCCTCGCTCCCGAGGCACCGAGGTGCAAAGTGATTTTCTGTACCAAACCCTATTTTTTGCTGCTCGTGGGGTCCCCCCGAGCTCCCTCCTCATTCCTGCTTCCCAGAACCGGCTGCTGATCTGGGGCTGAACCTGTTACTATGGAAACTGGTTATAGATGCTGAGGATGCTGCCAGGGTCTCATCCTGATCCTGCCTTTTGCCTCTCCTTACTCTGATGGTGCTTTAACCTGGGATGAGGCTGGGATCAACCCCACCCGAGAAGTTAAACACCTGGGCAGGTGAAACCCAGCTGTAAGGTCTTCTACCCCCATGCATTTGTCCAGGTCCAGTGGGAATAACCCAAGGGCAGCTTTCCTAAGGCACCTCCCCCAAGCTCAGCCACTCTTGCAGTTTTCCACCCCTCTGGGGATGCTGTAGGATGCTGTGGCTTGGAAAGGGCTGGGACTGGATTGCACCCAGCTGGGAATTGAGTCTCATCCCAGCTCCACCAGCACCCACTTCCCTCCAGTGTGGTGTCCCAGAACGAGACTTCACCCCACCCTGGGTGCTGCTGTGTGTCGGCTTCCCCTGTCTGTGACCGATGGGAATTGGTGCTTCATGTTTAAAACGATGCTAAACTGAGAAAATACTAATTAATTAGAGCTAGTTGGAAAATCCCAAGTGCTTCCTTCTCCTGTCTCTGTGTGTGTGTGTGTGTGTGTTACCGACACAAACAATACATACTTTAAAAAACACTTTAAACACTCCAAAGCTCCCCGGGCCTGGCTTTTGCAGGACACTCTTGTGTCCAGCCCTTGTGGAACCATCAGGAATTTGAGGGGCTTGAAGGGGCTGCTGTGGGCTGAGCCCCACCACGTGTCTCTTAGTCACGAAGTATTTATTTATATTTGAGCAGGTTTGGAGCAAAAATGGGAAACAGGAGTTGGGGGGGGGGGACACAAACAGGCTGCACCGGCTGCCCGGGCTGAGTCAGAGCTGGATCAGCCCCATCTCCACACCCGTGACTCACTGCCGGGTATTTCGGAGTGTTGTGTCACATGGCTTGTTTGGGGATTTATTTTTGTGGTTTGGTTATTTTCCTTTATTTTCTTTTATTCCCCCCACCCCGAGAAGGGGCTGATGCTTCGAGTTGTGCTCACAAAGCTCCGGGGACTCTGAGATGTTCCCAATTTTCTCCCCTTTGCCCCTGGGAAAGGGTGAGCAGGGTGGGATCCCTGCAAAGGAAAGGGATCGTGTGGGTGTCACATTTATCTCTGCAAGAATTATATATATACTATTGTATGCATTATATAATACCACATATATATATATATTACATAATATTATATAGTATTATATAATGTAATACTATATATATTAATAATTGAGGTGTTGTAGCATGGAGGGGAGCCCAAATTCCTCTGGTTTTCTTTGTATTCTTTCGCGTTCCTGGTGTTGCATCACCAACACAAATTTAACAGGACAACTGCTATCACAGGCACATCCTGCTGAAACTCATGGGAGGAATTGTCTTGGAAAAATCTGTGGCAGGGAATCTTCTTCCAAAGCCAGTGAGGCTGGGAACTAGGACAGCCCTGAGAAGGCAGAGGCCATTCTCGCCTGCCCACCAAGGGGCTGAAAAAACCCCAAAGTGAGGCAGCACAGACATCCCAACCTCCCAAAAAATGCAATCCCCCTCCCAAACACTGACTATTTCTCTGGGAAAGCTTTGGCCAGGCTGCAGAGCCTGGTGCTGTTTGGGTTTTGCCTGAGCATCTGCTGCTGCTGCATTTGCTCCCTGGAACCTGTCTCGTTTTTTTGGGTGAGGTGTCTCCCACTTGTTATTGTCATGCAACAGTTTGACACCTGGAGCAGTGTGTAAATGAAGATGTCTGATGTTTCCCTCCTAAGTGGGAACGGCTGTTTAGAATATCCTAGAAAATTTTAACTCCAGGCAAAATGAAAATGAGGAGCCTGGGGAGGCAGGCAGCTCCACTCCCAGGCTCCCCGAGGCAGCAGCAGCAGGGATTTAGGGATTTTCTTGCAGATTATTCCCAAGGTAAGGAATGCCACATTATGGGAGTGTCTTCTTGACCCCTCCACAAAATTCCTGGTGAGCCCAGGAGGGATGCTGCATGTGGGGCAGCATTTCCCTGTCCTCTGGAGGTGTTCGCCTGGGGTAGGACACACAGAACTCCTGCTACTGCTCAGCACAAGTCTGGGCAGCTGAGCAGCTTGACCAGGTTTGGGAAAAGTGCCCCTGTTCCCCGAGGGGTCCCAGCGTGGGGATGCTCCTGGAGACCCCAGCAGAGCTCAGGAACAGCCCTGCCCTGCCCTGCCTTTCCCCAGCTTTGCTGCCCCTGTGGATTTGCCCATTTCAGATTTTTGGGTGCCAGTGTGTGTCCGAATGTCCTGCCTGAACAAACCAGCTGCGAGCACAGAGCCTCAGTGGCCTCTAGTGGCTGTGGGACAAAGATCCCGGGGAAGGGGGACCCACAGCCCCCCAAAAATCCCCAAACGAGCAACACTGGGGGTCCAACCCCCCAGAAGCCACTTTTCCCATGTGGAAACCCAAGGACACATGTGAAGCCCCCAAAAATCTCCAAGGCCATGACTGATGGGGGAGCATCCAGTGGGATGATGCTGCCTCCCAAATCCCTCTTGGCCAGCCCCGTTCCCTGGCAGGGATGGATGGAGGGATTTCGGACAGCCTGTGGATTTTTCTCATTCCTGTGTTTAAAAGCAAGGAAAACCCCAAAGTTTTTAAGGAGGATAAAATTTCTTTCACATCTTTCCCCATTTTCCATTTTTTCTTAAGAGTATCTCCTGTCCAATGCCACAGTACAAAACATGAACCCCAGCGGCGAAAACAGTTGAGCAAACGGATCAGAAAGGGTTTGATACCATAAAAATTGCTGGGTTTGTGTCTTCTCCACCAAAGGTCACTAAAGCTGCTTCCTTCTGAGTAATTGTGACTTTTCAACAAGGGAAGAGGGAAGAACTGACCCATTTTATTCCCCAAACCCATGGCATTTGGGGGCAGGATGGAGCATCCTCTTCTGCATCCCATGCTGTCCCTCCTTTCTCCCCCCCATGATAAATAAATTACTTTAGGAGTGCTGGCCTAGTTTAACATGCCCTAGTTTTGATGGAGGAGGGGAAAGAAAAAAAAAAGAGAGAGAGAATATTTATTTTGGGCAGTTGCTTCATGGGTGTCCTTTTGGGAAGAGCTTTGGGGGACTCACCCACTTCCCCCGCTCCGCTTTGCCCTGGCTGCAACACACTGCCCTCAATTTTGGTTTCCTTTTCTGAGTTACTGGCTAGGTGATGTGAGAAATTAGTGGTGGGGACACTGATCCAGCCCCAAAATCATTGTCCACTGCTCTGAGCCCCCCCAGCACTGGTGTCATGCCAGGGGGCTTCCAGGGGCTGATGCCTTCAAGCCTGTGGAAAAGGAGCAGCTTCAGAGGTGAATAAAGATACACCCTGGTTCTGGGTGTAAGCCATCGGGGTTGGCTTTGCTGCAGGAGCAACTGTGTTAGCACCTTCCCCCAGCGCCAAAATCCCTGGGGAAATGGGATTAAAGCCTGTGCTTGGGCACGGGAGTGGGATTTCACAAGTGCTCTGGGTGTCTCTGGGACCTTTGCACCTCGCTCGTCCCTCCCGCACCCTGCCCTTCCAAAGGTGCCAAGTTTCCTCCGGTAAATAAACCTGCAAATGGCTCTTTTCTATTCATTTTCTTTTTTTCCTCCTTTTTTTTTTTTTTCCCCACCCCTGCCAAAACAAGCAGCCCATATGGGCAGGGTTGGGTGGGGATTTTTGCAGTTTCCATGGGGATTTGGCTCTGGAGCTGCTGGGTGCTGGCTCCTGGGGTTTGATTCGGGGTTTTTTTTTTTTCTTCCCCCTCTGATCCCTGTAACCGGAGCGTGGTGATGGCACCAGGCTCCCTTCCCGGCTCCGGCATCTCCCAGCCAAGGTCACCGGGGAGACCGTAGGCAGCCGCCGCCTGCGTTGGGCCATCTGTTAAATAATGTATGCAATAAACTCCTGCCCCGGGGCCAGCTTAATCCTTAAATCCTCCTTCAGAATACCATCTCCCGGCCGTGCGGGATGCCCGGCTTGGTCTCTTGGGCACATCTTTCCCCACCATCCCTGGTGAATCCCTCTCTCCTCGCCCCTCCATCCCGCATCCTCCCGTACGCGAGCTCGCCGGGCTCTCCTGCTCCATTATTTATGTGCCGTGCATGAAAGATGCATATAAAAGAGCGGTTTATAATTTAGCAGAATCTCCTCTTCTTTCAGCCTCCCTTCCCCCTCTAGCTTCAGGCTTGCTCTGGTTCATTACTGGTCTCTCCCGGGCACCCAGGTGTTTTTGGGGGGGATCCCGGGGCTGTGCCTGTGTGTGCTCCATCCTCGGCGCACCCACAGAATGCTGCTGGGTTTCAGGGTGGTTTAAGTGCTCAGAAGTCTTTTGATGTATGGAATAAAGTGGGAAATTTGGTTTGGCAGACCCATAGATCAGATTTTGATGCAAAATAAAAAAAGGGGAATTTTTGGTAAACTTAATTAACCCAGCGCTGCATCCAGCCCATGGTTTTGTGCCTAACGAGCTCCCAAGCGCTGCGCCCTCAGCACGTGTGGGATGCTCTGCTCCTCTCCGGCTGTGCCTGGTCTCCCAGAGCCCTGGGCTCACTCCCAAATGCTGACTGGGGAAAATAACCCATTAATTTGGGAGGAAAAAACCTCCCTTCTGGGGGCCATCTCCTGCTTTGGAGGTGCAGCAGGTTCCCCAGCACAGAAAATCCTGGGGCCAAAACTGTGTGTGCCGAGTCCAACCCACACAGCCGCGACCTCAGAGCTGAACTTGCTGGGGGGAAAAATGAAAATAATTGGGGGATTTTTCAAGGGAGCAATTTAGCAAAGCTCCTCATCATATCCTGGATGTGAGAGAGCCTGTGTGGGTTAAAAAAGGAACAATAAATAGCTAAAGGTTGTGGGGAGGGGAGCGCTGTGCAGCCTTCACAGCCCAAAAATGGGGCACCAGCTCCCTGTGCCACCCCTAATTAATCCACCTGCCCCCCAGGTCATCCTGTACAAATCCCAGCTCAGCAGCTTCCTGCTTTTATTGTAATATATGATTTTCTTTGCAATAAAATCCCACCCCTGGACCTGTTTCCCATCCATGATTATATTCTTGTTCCCCGGGCACAAAGGTTGGCTCGTGCCCTTGGTGGCGTGGGCAGAAGGGATAATGGCCTTTTTTAACACCAGGATTCGGGTTTTGGGGGGAAGGGAGGCAATGCAAGAATGAAAATGCCCCTTTTCCACACCTTTTCCCACCAGTGAAGAGGAAGCCACCTTTCATTCCCTACCCCCCAACAGCCATCCTCAGGACCCAATGTTGAATTTTTCCAATAAATTTGTGCCCCTGAAGTGTTTTCCCATCAAACAAAAAAATCCCACAAATAAATACTGATTGCAATTAGTTTTTCAGCATGAACAGGGGTCTGTGCCAGAGAGAAGGGAGGCTTTCCTTAGTTATTTTGGGATTTTTTGGGTGGACAGGGAGGGATGCTCACGGCGCTGGGCCCTGGCAGCCCACGGGAAAACACGGCAGATCCGCATTTATCATTTTTTTTTTCCATTTTGTTTCATTTTCCTTTTTATTCGGACATTGCAGAAATAGCCCTGTGTAGTGGATAAAAGTGCAACATACACAATATTTAAGAAAAGGAGGAAAGAAAAACCTGCCTTGAGGTCTGTCAGTCAATCGCAAACAGAAACAAGAACCAAGCCCGGGCGCCAGAGGCGCTTTTTATTCCCCCCCCTCCCCCCTCCTTTTTTTTTTCCCCTTTTGTTTTTATGCACGTCATGCAAAATAGTTAAAAAGAAAGATTAGAAAAGAGAAGTCAGAGAAAACCCCACGAGAGATCGACCGAGCCCTAGAGAGAGCACAAAGCTCCAAGTGCTGCTCGTCTCGGGGAGGGAATCGCTGCCCTCCAGCATCTCCAAGTGTTTGGCACTCTTGTGATTACATTAAATAATTTCTTTTATATATATGTTTTAATACAGTCTATTAAAGAGAGGAAACTGCCACAATATAAGGAAAAAGAAACCAAGATCACCCACACTACAGAATGCATGGTAGTTAGAAAAGCTGAGCGTCCCCCCCGTCCCCCCGTACATATAAAATCTGTCCCTTTGCTCACAGCAACCAAGAAGTACAAGCTTTAAAAAATAAACCAGCAATTCTTCCTTCAGGCCTTTCCTTTATAAAAGTTTTGGTTTTCCCCCTCGAGAACCTTAAAACGTGACTAAAATTAAATATATTTATATATATATCTATTTTATATAATTTCCCAACATCCAAAGACATCAACATAAAAAAAAAAGAAAAAAAGAAACTCATACAGAAGGGGATAGCGTGGTACATCCAAGTGCACGGATTCATTTTTGCAAGATTAAATAATGTAAACAAGGTGCCCGCTGGGAACAACCCTGGCCGGAGGGAGCCCCCAGGGGCTGTTCTCCCCTCCCCATCTCTGCCCCCTTTCCTCTTACCCCCTGATCTAGCACGGCACAAGGTTCATCAGCCCGAGAAAAGCCATCCCGAGTAATTCACAGCCGCGGCGTGCCTCCTCCGTCCGTCCCTCGGGGTGAGGGGTTTGAAGCAGGTGACTATTTTCCCGATTACATAGATATATATATTTTAATTTATTATCATTTTTGAATTCATGGCTGGGCTGGGGCTCGCTCGCCGCCCTCCCCTCCGCGTGTCCGGAGGGCAGGACGTGCCGCGGTGCCGTGGGACTGCAGGCGGGCGCGGACGGCGCTCCCGGCGCTCGGGCGGTCGCTGCGGTGTTGGAGGGTTATTTTTTGCCGATCACCTGTGCCATTGTAAACCGACCCCACCCCGGGCTTCAGCCCAGCGTCCCCAGGGAGGCTTTAAACACCGGGAGGGGCCTTTTCGGAGAGGTTTTGCAGCACATCATCAATTCTATCATCTTCAATAACCACTAGAAAGCAGAAAGAAACAGAAGCGCGATGAATTTTCTGCCGCCGTGCTCCCCTCGCCCAAGGTCACCCTTGGGGGGCTCGGAGGGGTCCCACACCCCTGGTGTGGCTGCTGGCAAAGCCACACGGAGCCCGACACTCCGCAGGGTACCTGGAGCACCGTGTCCCGTCCCCAGGGAGCGTCCCCAGTATCGCACGCCCCGGCACTGGTGCCCCGTCCCTGGGGACACCTGGCGAAGGGCACGTCCCCAGGGAAGTCCCCTCACCTCTGTGCCCTGCGGACGGTCCCCAGGGAATGGCGCCCGGTCCCTGAGGAAGGTCCCTGCTGCCCTGTACCCGGTGAAGTGCCCAAGGCACAATGTCCCGTCCCCAGGGACAGTCCCGGCTACCCAGCACCCTGGTGACAGTCCTTGGGACGTGATGCCGGAATTCCTGCAGGGAGTCTGGTGCATCGTGCCCCGTCCCCGGGGACGCTTCCCTGCCTCCCCGAAAGGTGCTTGATGCCCCATCCCCGGAGAAGATCCACGGAACGCGATGCCCAACATCCCTCAGGGAGCCCGGTGCACCATACTCTGTCCCTGGGGACGGTCCTCAGCGCTCTGCATCCCTGGAGAAGGTTCTCGGGACACGATGCCCGACATCCTCAGGGAGCCCGGTCACCATGCCCCGTCCCTGAGGATGGTCCCCTGTGTCCTGCATCCCCGGGGAAGGATCCCGGTACACGATGCCCAACACCCCGTGGGATACCCGCCGCATCCCTGGGGCCGTGCCCCGCATCCCGAGCAGCTCCCGGTGCGCCCCGTTCCCTTCGGCACCCACCTCTCTTGCTGCGGCCGATCTGCCCCAGCTTGGGCGGCCGCTTGCCCTGCCCGCCGGCCAGGAGCCCGTCGCCGCCGCGGAGGCGAACGGGGAAGGGCAGCTGCCCCACGGCCGCGTCCCCCGCCAGCTGCCCCTCGCCGTAGGGCGGCCCCTCCGACATGGGGG